>CM060201.1:34092600-34122096 GCA_030562195.1 Nipponacmea schrenckii
AATGTACAATTGAGAGGACTAGTGGTATAAGGGACGCAACTCTATAAAATACTCTCTTAAAGATGTAAAGCCGCGCTGTTAATTTGATGGCTCTATGTTATACCATGGCAACTTGCCACAAATTGCAGGATCGAATGTTCCTACTACACCTAAATTAAGATTGATAAATAAATAAATAAACAAATTAAAAGTATCAACGATCTGGAAAGTTAATTTAATCCGAGATCAATTTGTATTCTAAAATAAGGTGTTATGTCCCTTTATGACCACAAATTTGTTTTTTCGACGTTTTGTTTTACACACTAATTAAACAGATATAAATGTTACAAGAAGAGTTAAGAAGATAATGCAACAGGGCAAAAAGTCAAATTGTGTTAATTTCTTATCGTTAGGGCAAGACAAATTTTGACATTTCCAGTTTAAGTATCGCAACCAATCAAAACAAGTCATTATACTGAGTAGGCGTGATTACGTTCTATTTTAAATGACAGCCAGGAGATATAACACATTCTAAATATCTCGGAAGCTGCACAATTGTTGCAAACAGGTCTAGTTATTATTATGGAATTGGATATTATAAATGCAACGTTTCACCCATGCAATAGAAGGGACGCGCACTGCCTTGGTACCGTCTAACGGTTCTAGTTTTTTTTTTTTTTGTAATTCTTGGATGAGTTTGCAGACAAACTGGTAAAAGGTGCAGAAATTCTAAATCTACAGTTGATCTTAGAATGATTTCTATTATCAAATAAAACAAAACCGGAAGTTCTATCTCTGACAGGAAGTGAGAACCGGAAGTTCAGGTTTTTTTGCTTTAGCAAGTTTATTTTCAGTTCGATTTTGACCGGATTTTCAGATTTGAAAACTTCAATTTATTTGTCAACTAACAATTATAGGTTTTATGCAATTAGGTTAAATATTTTACCCACGATTTGCAATTCAATATTCAAGGGTCATCGGCAAAAATTTCAGACCGTGATTTCTCCTTTAATATAAATGGTAAAATTTTGAAACTTTACCAGTTGATAGGCGATATGTTTATAATTTTTGAAAAAATGTGAAAAAAAAAATTCCACTTCCGGTTTAGCCTCAAATGACGTAATTACGTAACTTCCGGTCTATAACTGCTAGGTGAAAAGTGAAAACTGTTGTATAAATAACTTGTCAATAGTAATTGATTTGACCTAAATAATTAGGTCAAGCTGCCATATCGGCCGCCATTTTGAATTTTCGTTACAATTCTTAAATCCGAAATTCAGACACTACTGATAGACCGATTTTTATGAAATTTAGCACATAGATACAATGGATCATTATCTACCTTTTCTTGGAGACCGATTTTCAAATTTCGTATTTTTTTTCGAATTATTTAAATTTCAATTTTTTCAAAATTAGGTCACTTTAACGGGTACGGAAGGTGTGACCCACTTAATCTATGACCTTGAAAAGTAGGTCAAATAATATTCAATATATTGTCTACGAGTAGATATTTTTTAATTTGGCTTACTTAAAAAATTCATAGAGATAAGTGTACTTAAATACAGCAAAAATTGATAATTTTCATATTTTCGCCATCATTAACCGTTACGGAAGGTGTGACCTAATTATTTTATGACTTTGAAAACTAGGTCAAATGATATTCAATATATTGTCTAGATGTAGGTAATTGCAAATTTAGCCTACATAATATTTTAAGGCTCTCGAAATACGTTCATAATTGTAAGCAATTCTAGTTCATGTCTATTATTTAACAGCCCTAAATAGGATATCAAATTTCATTTACTTAATTCATGGTTGACAAATTTTAAAATAACTTTTGTTTTACCTCGTGAAAGATACGGTGTAATGTTGTCAAGTGTTTCATCTGTTTAAGAGTCAATTTGGGTTTTGATATGAATAAGACACTTGTAAAAAATGAACAAATGTATACAAAATACACTATGACTCAAACGCTACACTACTATAGCAACAACCTGAATCCCAGTCAGAATATCTCACTATTCTCCAAACTTATACACCCCACATACCTTATTTGGTCATTCTTCCTGGCCTTGTGGGTGATTCATGCTTACACTATTTTTGAACACAGACAATGTTGGTGTACAGCGACTTGAAACAATGGGGGTAACAGATACTTTTAGACTAGCTTAATATCAGTCTTCACAAACCTCAAACCTACCTCTCTTCTCCAAACTGTCACACCACACATACCTTATTAGGGGGTGTCTATAAAACGAAGACCTAAGACCTAAGACTCTATAAAACGAAGACCCAACTATAAAACGAAGACCCATAGGACTATAAAACGAAGACCCAACTATAAAACGAAGACCCAACTATAAAACGAAGACCCATAGGACTATAAAACGAAGACCCAACTAGAAAACGAAGACCCATAGGACTATAAAACGAAGACCCAACTAGAAAACGAAGACCCATAGGACTATAAAACGAAGACCCAACTAGAAAACGAAGACCCATAGGACTATAAAACGAAGACCCAACTAGAAAACGAAGACCCATAGGACTATAAAACGAAGACCCAACTAGAAAACGAAGACCCATAGGACTATAAAACGAAGACCCAACTAGAAAGTTATGGCATTCTTTGAGATAGAACAAACCGCATGGTCTGTAGGCTGACATGTTTCATTCTGTGGAAACGTGGTTCAAAATTAGGTCACACACGTACAGGTCATGATATACACTGTAGTTAATATCGGAGAGGGCATTATGGTTTGTATAACTATTTCAAAATGTAGTCCGAATGTCTGAACTATAAATGTATAATAATATCATTACACCAACTAGAAAACTAGGACCCAACTTCCTCGTACGATCGATCGACGAATCAAGAATTGAATGGAGGTTAACGTCCTTCTAATGAAGACGGGTTGTTTGGGACAAACCATGTTTCCTCTTATTTCGATGTCTGGTTTTCGGATAGAACCCTTTAAAAAGAATATACATTTTATTTTGACAATCTACAAGTAATTGCACGATCCATTTAGCATGTTCGGTGTACGGCGTTAAAAGAGAAACGTTAGATGTTTTGACGCTGTGCACCGTGAAAGTGTTTAGATGTTAATAGATATTTTTCAGTAAAGAGTAATTTGCAGTTAATTTTTGTTTTGGTACAAAAATTCCCAAATGGTGCTTAAATTAATACTACATGTATATCTAATGCAAATACCAAATTCTCTTCAATTCACCTACACGCATGTCGTTATTTTCGTCATCGGATTCGGAATTTTATGGGCTTTGTACGTAGCCATGTTGATGTTGAGAATCGAATGACACTTGAAGACGGTTATCGTTATTTACGATTTCGCCGTATGTTTATTGTTTTGACCGGTAAACAAAATGAATATCTTGGGACTGTGGGTGAACAGAGGAGGACAAAAGGATTACACAAAATGTTAATTAAGTTTAATTGATAAATAATAATTGATAGTCGGGAGTCGGGAGGTGACAATTTATTGCCGTGATTGGGGCGATTGAGATTATCGGTTAATTATGACTAATCCATTCGTAATAACCATTAATTTTGGTACACAGGGTGTCAATTTCTATTCGTTATTACCGAAAATTCGCTACTAGCATTTCGTTTTATCCATTTATTTTTCAATGAAATTGCTGCAGTGAAAAACGGGACTTTAAAATGTGTTCGTTATTACCGGTTTTGTTTTCGGTATAAGCAAGTTCGTTATAAGTGAGGACCACTGTACTGCAATTTAGCAAACTTTAAAAAATTTCTGAATTTTGCATAATGTTAATTGGCAATGAAATATAAAATAAAGAAATGTCATGTTATGTTTGAAATATTGAATATATGAAAAATAGGGGAAAATTGTCAAATGAAAATATTTTATTGATAAATTTAACATAAAGTACTTTGAAGAAAAAGATCGATGGACAGCCACAGTTCATCATCAATAGAAAAGGTCTGCTTCAGAGTCATTATTGAGGTGTGCTAAATCTTTAAATTTAGACAGTGCCTTAAAATAGTTATCAGCACGCAGCAGTTGCATTTGTTTGCGGACAGGAAAAAATTATCCATTTAATAATTATAAAGGCAACACGTGAGTTTGATTTTTATATGGCAACGATGATTACCATAATTGTATGTGTAGAATCTTTTCTTGCCTGTAGGCATGCTAAGCCCGGCAAATGTCGATATAACCTTTCTTGGACGTGCTATGCGGATGGGATATCGTCAAGTTTAGAGCCAGAATTATAATGTCGATCTTTAAGGAAGTTGTATGTTGACTTATTTTAAAGTCCTAGTTTTCTAGTTGGTGTAATGGTATTATTATTTACAGTTCAGACATTCGGACTACATTCTGAAATAGTTATACAAACCATAATGCCCTCTCCGATATTAACTACAGTGTATATCATGACCTGTACGTGTGTGACCTAATTTTGAACCACGTTTCCACAGAATGAAACATGTCAGCCTACAGACCATGCGGTTTGTTCTATCTCAAAGAATGACATAACTTTCTAGTTGGGTCTTCGTTTTATAGTCCTATGGGTCTTCGTTTTCTAGTTGGGTCTTCGTTTTATAGTCCTATGGGTCTTCGTTTTATAGTTGGGTCTTCGTTTTATAGTCCTATGGGTCTTCGTTTTCTAGTTGGGTCTTCGTTTTATAGTCCTATGGGTCTTCGTTTTATAGTTGGTCTTCGTTTTATAGTCCTATGGGTCTTCGTTTTATAGTTGGGTCTTCGTTTTATAGCCCTAGGGATGAGTCATGTTTAAAACTCTTGAGATGTTTTTTTTTTTAAAAAACAATTGATCCTAATCATGTTCACTGGATTTATTCCTCACCTCAGATATAAAATATTTAACTCTGAAACATGGTCAAGAATCGATTATGACATCCGACCATGGACAAAGACAATTTGGTCCTACACCATGATGATGTTGTTTATTATCACCCACAAGTGAACCCTATCGAAAATAAAAAAAAGGAAATATTGCTAATGTTCTTGAAAATTTTATATTTCTAGATGAAGTTTTGGACAATTTCAAATTTCAAAGTGTTGCTTTAGGGCCAATCAATTTTTGAAGGAAATATTAAGACTGTATGATGTAAAACTATAATTTTATTTTCAGCAATAAGCATCAATTCAGTAGTAATTGGTGATCTTGGAGAAGAACTTTATTGGAATTTTCCACCTGATGAAATGAAAGAGGAGTATAACAAGCTGATCCAAACAAAGAATTTAAAGATTCAGGATCTGCAGAGAGATTTAATGGTTACGTTTAAGAAGATAAATTCTACTGAAGAAGTAATAGTTTTTAAGAACGGAAAGTCAATGAATCAATGGGCTAGTAGTCAAACAGAAATCTTCATTGATTATGACACTTTAATGGTAAAAATAAGCAAACTAGAAATGAAAGATGTTGGAATATATAAGATATATTTCAGAAAAGATTTTTTCGGACAGATATGTTTGTCTGTAAAAGGTTAGACATTTGTTTAATTTTACCAAGATATAATTTTGTTTTTGTTTAAATTCCATTTTTATATGTCCACGTTATAGTGAGGACTGAATTGATATCGCCCCTCTCTGGAGTTCAATCTTCAATTAGCTTGTGAACGCAGCAGAGACCGTACACAGTGTGTATGTGAAAAAAAAAGGTCAACCTCAGACTCGTATCATTTCATTTTTTAATTTTTTTATTTTAGGCAAACCAATAATTAAAAGGAAGTATCAACCAAATCCTGTTTTAAAACCAGAAGACAACCTAGAAACAACAATACAACTAGAATGTCCCAGTGTTTCAACCAGTATAGGAGATTGTCAACTGGCTTCCTCAATGTACACAATATGGTACCAAGATGGATTAAGAATGACTGAATTAGACCCAACATTATCTGAAATTAACGTGACTGTAGACCAGAATGGTGGTAATTTTACGTGTCTGGTCATGGATTACATCCCTTGTTATTACAGGCTACAGACCACAAACCATTATAATGAAGGTAAATATAATCGATGTTTAATATAACATGACTTGATATTTAAATTTAATTATTTAATTATTAATTAAGTACCTGTATATATATACACATTCTCGTTGTTATATCAACCCCTGACTGATACACGTAGTAGCAATCAAAATTCTTTGGTGATAATGAACAATTTTTTTGAACTTTCAGTGGTGATAAACGATATCACCTCATTTTTTTTTTTAAAGCTAAAAACCAGTTCTCCAGAAACTGTCCGTCCATCCATAATTGCTCGTGAACCCTCTAGAATGTGCAATTCTCGACGTGTGATAACTCAAAGATGAACTCTATTGAAAATTCAGCGATTTAAACAATATTTATTGTGAGTTATTGCCCTTGATTTTTAAAACGTATTCAACTTTTGCTCGTAAACACTTTTCGAGGCACAATTCTTTACTGATTTTGATGAAACTTACTGAGATTGTTTATCACTTAAAGATGAACCGTATTAAAAGTCAAAAATATTTAATGAGTTATTGCCTTTAGAGGGTACTATTTTTGACTGAATGTTGATTATTTCATTCCGTTGATTATTACGGTACTGACAAGTTTTTTCAATGCTGCCAGTGGGCGTATACTACTTTACCCGGTGGGCTATCTTTATCTTTTTAGTAATGAATATAAAAGAATGTAACAGAGTGACTGAGAAAGAAACGTATTTCATCAAACCTGAGTGTAAGTTTTTAATTCGTTTATCAAGATTCGATTGTGTAAAAATGGTGCTGATCTGTGGTGACATCTTTTGGTAATTTATTAGCCTTACCCCTAAAACTCCAAAATTATCTCAACTCAAATATTTAAAGTTAGTTCCAATAAAAAAAAAAAAACATATCTCTTTAAATTCCTTTTCGAACCAACATAGAAAGAGATATTTGTATTTGCTGTTAATCAAACTCATCTTTATCTGTGGGCTTGTACTAAACTTTCAGATGGTCCTAATGATGTAAAACTTGAGCCACCTCAAAGGGAGATAACTGTAAATGAAAATGAGAATTTGGAAGTAAGCTGTTCAGCCAAGTGTCATCCAAAGTGTGACGTAAAGTGGACAAAAGATTTAGGAGATCTTGAATCAATTAGTTTGGTTGTGTCATCGGAGAATATAATTGTAAATGATTTGAAACTTGAGAACATCAGCAGTTCTATTGAAGGTGTTTACGTCTGTCTAGTCAACAATACTCATGGACAAACTGAGACGAATTTTACTCTCATTGTTACAGGTATGTTCTGAATTTTATCACATTTTTTTCAGTGAAAATATGAACCATTTTGAAGATTTTACCGAGCATACAATATAGGTCTAACTTGTATAGTTTCTATTACTATTTATTCTACCCTTAAATACAATATAGATCTGACTTGTATAGTTTCTATTACTATTTATTCTACCCTAGAATACAATATAGATCTGACTTGTATAGTTTCTATTACTATTTATTCTACCCTTGAATACAATATAGATCTGACTTGTATAGTTCCTATTACTATTTATTCTACCCTTGAATACAATATAGATCTGACTTGTATAGTTCCTATTACTATTTATTCTACCCTTGAATACAATATAGATCTGACTTGTATAGTTCCTATTACTATTTATTCTACCCTTGAATACAATATAGATCTGACTTGTATAGTTTCTATTACTATTTAATCTACCCTTGAATACAATATAGATCTGACTTGTATAGTTTCTATTACTATTTATTCTACCCTTAAATACAATATAGATCTGACTTGTATAGTTTCTATTACTATTTATTCTACTCTTGAATACAATATAGGTCTGACTTGTATAGTTTCTATTACTATTTATTCTACCCTAGAATACAATATAGATCTGACTTGTATAGTTTCTATTACTATTTATTCTACCCTTAAATACAATATAGATCTGACTTGTATAGTTTCTATTACTATTTATTCTACTCTTGAATACAATATAGGTCTGACTTGTATAGTTTCTATTACTATTTATTCTACCCTTGAATACAATATAGGTCTGACTTGTATAGTTTCTATTACTATTTATTCTACCCTAGAATACAATATAGATCTGACTTGTATAGTTTCTACTACTATTTATTCTACCCTTGAAAAACAATATAGATCTGACTTGTATAGTTCCTATTACTATATATTCCACCCTTGAATACAATATAGGTCTGACTTGTATAGTTCCTGCTACTATTTATTCTACACTTGAATACAGATATATTTTTTTTTGTATTTGTTCTGATTTAAACTTAACTGCTCTTTTCCAAAACAGACAAAACAGTGCCTGAAGTATCTGAAGATGTTAATGTTTGGCCCATTATTGTGCCTGATATAATCATTGCTGTTATTGCTGGTATTGCTGTTACCATTGTTATCTGGTATTGTTATCGCGGTAAGTTATTTATACTGTTTAAAATTGTCTGTTTAAAATTGTCTAGTTATTATGAAGGTGTCAATGTGAAGATGTAATTTATTGCTTTTCAGAATAAGATGACATTTCATTGGTCATTTGTTTTAGGCAGACATTCAGTTCTATGTAACACATACTTTTATGTGTATTTGGGACACTGATAGATAGGATTTCAATTTATTTTCCTGCTATCACAATGAGCCCACTGTGATTCCTGCAATAGTGTCGTAAATCCCCAATTTTTATTCCTTAGTTTTACTGATTCTCCCCCACCCATATCTGTTCTAACAGCTATCAGAGACTTGGAACAGAGTCAGCAAGTTTCGGACTATGTGTTTAGGACAAATGGCAGTTTGAATTAATGAGAGATAGATATAATAATGTGTAAATTCGAAATTAAAAAACAATATCTGGCGTTTTAATATTTACTGTAGAATCTTTTTCAGAGTTCGATTGTCAAATTTCATGAAATCAGTTAAAAAACCTTTAGCTCTTTTGTATATTTTAGGGAATAATAATAGCAAAAAAAACGACATAGAACTTATGCTGAATGGCACAGTGTCACAACTCAGTTGATTTACCTGTTTTTGAAACACACAAAAAAGCCAATTTTCAAAAAATGCTCACTTTGCTTTGATTTGTTTATTGTTGCAGCAGTGCTTATCATACTCCAAAAAGCGGAGTAAAGGTAAAAATAACAAAAATAGATAGATTATTAATAATAGATTAAATATAAATGTAACTTTAAAAAATTATTTCAACAATTTAAAGATGTAATTTATTTTTACATTACAGATAGAACTCATGGACCATCGATGAATTGTGAATATAGGTTAGTATTCATTGTTTTTCAAGAACATTCGACTTTATATTCCCCAGATTAGGGTGTTAGAAAAGATACTCTCCTATAGAAGCAATTACACATAGAGACTATGCTATGAATTTCATAATACATTATTTTGATAAGAAATTGTCTGAAAGAAATTAAAAGATAAGGCAATGATAAAAATGCAAAACTGCAGGGAGGTAATGAAAGTGTTCGATTTCCAAGTTTGATTTTATGGGTTCTATAACACAGTCAGTATAGACATTGTGTATAATAAACTTTCTATAATATAGACATTGTGTAAAATAAACTTTCTATAATATAGACATTGTGTATAATAAACTTTCTATAATATAGACATTGTGTATAATAAACTTTCTATAATATAGACATTGTGTATAATAATCTTTCTATAATATAGACATTGTGTATAATAAACTTTCTATAATATAGACATTGTGTATAATAAACTTTCTATGATATTGACATTGTGTATAATAATCTTTATATAATATTGGCATTGTGTATAATAAACATTCTTTAATACTGACATAGTGTATATCTATTTATGTAATAATCTTATGCATTTCTGTTCCAGCAAACCTGATCTGAATAAAGTAAAGTGAAATTATGAATTCCAGTCATCTTTATTATTACTCAAACTAATCTTACACTCACTCAGTTGCCGAAAACTATATTAAATTGTAATTTTTATATCTAGATATTTTTAGTAGAATTTTGTTTTGTTAGTTTTTTTTCACACCGAAAACCTTGTTAAATTGTCATTTTTATATAATATATTTTTACTAGAAATTTGTCTTGTTCTTTTTATAACAGACCTTGAGTCTTATATTGTGTCATTGTTTTGATTTGATTGCCATAGTTTCCATAATAAACACCAGGTTTCATAACGGGTTTATTGAAGGTAATATTGCTCTTTTGTTATAGTTCACTTGGGCAACAAAAACATTTTTCAACCATATTAATTTACAATTGTTATATCTGTATATTGTTTATCTGTTTAGAATTGTGGTTTTATAATGCAATGACACACCGACAACCATGTTAAATTGTAATTTAGAATTAGTAAGCTCATTTATATATTTGTTTTAAATGGTCACTATAGTTAATGTAGTGGTTTTAAAAAATATATTTTGTTTGCATAGTAAAGATTGGCATAGTGTTTAAGTAATTTTTTTATAGAAATTATTGTCATTTCAGGGCTAGTAGATTTTAGTAGCCTACTTTGTACCAATGTTATAGTTCTGTATAGTAACGTTATCGCAATTGTAACTGTAATGCTAAACCTTTCTATGGATGAATCTGTACGGTTGACCTAGAGATGACGTACGATGCCATGTGGTGAAAGCGATAGACAATGAATGTCCCATGGTATAGTGGTGAATAGAATTATATCTGCGACTAATTCGTTAATGTCAATGTGGTACTACTTGATGACGTGAAACCACGTGATCTATTTCTTTGTAACTTATATGTGCTTATAATAAATTGTATTTTGTATCTAATCTCCATCCTTCGACCCAAATCCGTAGCGAGTCCCAATTACTATCTGAGACAGGGGCGATTGGTAGCTGCGACATATTCATCAAAAAATTATCGCTGAGACAATTGCCGTCTTGCTGAAATCCATACAAGGTCTACCTTGCCCGAATATAAGTTGGAATTCAGTCGTCATAACACCAAAATGGATTATTAATGTTACTTTATTATCAAAACTATGACTTTGACCCGTCTAGGCCAATGACTTTGACCCGTCTAGGCCTGGGAAGTCCCGTATAGGTTAGCGAGAGGGGTAATAATTGTTTTTGGCCCATTGAAGCCCTCGAAATTCGTGTTGGGGCGATGCGCAACGATGTGCTCTTTCGTTTGATATTCGGAAATCATATCTTTGAACCAGCTATAGCCCCTTTCAAAGTTAATCCATTTTGAATTTGAAAAATAAAGTCGCCATGCAGGTGTTACGCTTAGCCAACCCTAAGTCGTAATCCTATGTATTCGTGGCCTAGCGTTTTTGGCGCTTGCTCGGAAATTTTGAGATCCCGAGTTCGAATCCCAGTTGGAGCTTTTTTTCAATTTTTTTTTAGAAGTCAAACACTATCTTCTCTCTCTATTTTATCCTTCAGAAATATTTCATTAACACTGGATTAGGCTGTGCATAGCTAACCCTCATTGACTTTGATTACCTATCAACCCATTCGGAATCGCTAGCGAGAAGGGTAATAATTGTTTTTGGCCCCTTGAAGCCCCCTAATTGAATGTTTTGTAAACAAATTCGTGTTGAGACGATGCGCAACGATATGCTATTTCGTTTGATATGTGGAAACCATATCTTTGAACCAGCTATAGCCCCTTCTAAACCAACCCTTATTAGTTATGAAATACGAAGTCTACCTACAAAGGTAACCCTAGGGTTACGAGTTAGGGTTAGCCCCAGCGTTAAACCTTGCAGGTCTTTGCATTTCAAAGCCATGGTAATGTAATCAACACATACATACATGGATTCCATATCCACCATGACAGCACGTGCTTCGACTGACTTATCAGTCGTGTTGAAATACCGCTTGACGACCTCTTCTCCATATTCTCTATTCTTATTGGCTGTTACCATGTGTTTAGAATAAGTGATGTCATCGGCTATTGTAGAGAAGAGTTTCCACACTACCCCAACTGCACAGTTATCATGGACATTTTGGTGGCTTGAAAAGAAATTTCACCTATACGACTATGTCATTACTTATGACATCCCACAGGTAGGCGGCTTTTAGTAGAGATTCCTATTTAGTATAGCCTATAATAATAGTACTAGGCTATATAGGAGGGGTGAGGGGGTGCTAAGGTTCCCACAAGACGTAAAGATGATCTTTCAGATTTTTAATCCAAATGCTCTTTGGCATTGATACAGGTCGGAGGACTGACATGAAAAAGGTTTTAGTGTTCGGGTGGGGCAATTAACCGAGGCCACCTGTGCTATGAACTGTGCATGTTGCTGGAAATCGTAAATGGGTAGGAGTAGGCTAAAGCCAGTGTCCTGGCAAAGTTTCATTCATTGCATACTGCGTGGCGTTGCCTGTTTGCCCAGGTGCAGAGGTGTAATAATACTTCATTTATATCATTTCTTGATCATAAATTGTCAATAGTACACAATTACATTGTGAACCTTTTAGACTGGTCCACTTGTGGACTCTCGTAGACTTGGGTAACGTGGGGGCAGGATTTGAAAAATAACGTTTTATATCATCAAGTGATTTTATGACAAAATTATTTGTATTTTCTTTTTTTTTTTTTCTAGAGGTGCAACATTTTCTATAGGAGAAACATTTTCTATTTGTTGTTGTGGTTGTGTCCTGGCAAAGTTTCATTCATTGCATACTGCGTGGCGTTGCCTGTTTGCCAAGGTGCAGAGGTGTAATAATACTATAACAGTTGTACTTTCTGTCGTTCTTGTCTGTTTTACCGCTAAGCTCTTATATGCTTTTGCTAAGCTCTTATATACTCTTTTTATTATGTTACTGTTGTTCCTTGAAATGATAGAAGACAGGGTTTAGATAATATTATTTGTATTGCTTCAGTTTTTAATTCTATACAAGACAATAATAATAATATTATACAAATAATTCAATTCAATATAAACATTATACATATGAATATTAAAATATATACATGTATACAGGTTGGGGTGTTTTCATGAATTACATAATAATGGGGTTTGGAGAGTTTACTCGCTTGCAATGTCGAGAGGCACTACTTGCCAATATTCTAAGGACATGACTCCAATATTATCTTGTGCACTTGTGAGTCCACGCATTGAGTCCTGATGCAACCTGGTCAGATAATCTAAAGCTCAATTTGATATAATTGAATAGTTGCTTTTATAGATTATCCACCGAGTTGCACCAGTTGGGGCAGTCAATAGGCAAGTATGGAATCTAAGGCTCAAAGTATAATAACGTTTGATTAATTGCTTTTATAGATTCCATATCAGGCCGTGACTACCAATGCTCTCACCTACATGCAATACATTCATAAAATGAACCTTACCTTGAAATGATAGAAGACAGGGTTTAGATAATATAATTTGTATTGCTTCAGTTGTTAATTGAAGAATATGGCGGAGGCTGGGTTATATAGCCCATTCTAATACGCTGTATCTATAATCAAATACAGAGCTAACAACCAGTTTGTTTGTGGCAACCCAGAATAGTAATTAAAACTATAGCCAAATCCCTCTAATCAACAACTAAGCTTAATTAGCAATACTACCCTGTCTTCCCTTTCAGGTCAATAGTTAATCTCTGAGATTAATAATTAATAATATGAAGGTTAATCTACTACAATACTTCATTTTTATCATTTCTTGATCATAAATTGTCAATAGTACACAATTACACTTGTGGACTCTCGTAGACTTGGGTAACGTGGGGGCAGGATTTGAAAAATAAAGTTTTATATCATCAAGTGATTTTATGACAAAAATATTTGTATTTTCTTTTTTTTTTTTCTAGAGGTGCAACATTTTCTATAGGAGGAACATTATCTATTTGTTGTTGTGGTTGTTTTAGTAAAGGACTAAATAAAGTAGATAAACTCATTTGTATTTTCTAGTTCTAAAGATGGAACATTTTCTATAGCAGGAGGTGGAACATTTTCTATAGCAGGAACATTTTCTTGTTGTTTTAATAAAGTTGATAAACTCCCCTCCATTCCCATTTGCGATAATCTTCTATCTTCAATTTTAGATTTCATTTCATTTTATCTTTACTTTTAATGTATTCTTTATTACGTATTTCGATTTTGGCGAAAACGTATTGTAATCGTTCGGATTATTTTTTTTTTTTTTTTTTTTTTTGCGATTCTTGGATGAGTTTGCAGACAAACTGGTCAAAGGTGCATACATTCTAAATCTACAGATGATCTAAGAATGATTTCTTTTATCAAATAAAACAAAACCGGAAGTTCTATCTCTGACCGGAAGTGAGAACCGGAAAATAAGGTTTATTTTCAGTTCGATTTTGACCGGATTTTCAGATTTGAAAACTTCAATGTATTTGTCAACTAACAATTATAGGTTTTATGCAATTTGGTTAAATATTCTACCCACGATTTGCAATTCAATATTCAAGGGTCATCGGCAAAAATTTCAGACCGTGACTTCTCCTTTGATATAAATGGTAAAATTTTGAAACTTTACCAGTCGATAGGCGATATGATTATAATTTTTGAAAAAATGTGAAAAATAAATGCCACTTGTGGTTTAGCCTCAAATGACGTAATTACGTAACTTCCGGTCTATAACTGCTAGGTGAAAAGTGAAAACTGTTTTATAAATAACTTGTCAATAGTAATTGATTTGACCTAAATAATTAGGTCAAGCTGCCATATCGGCCGCCATTTTGAATTTTCGTTACAATTCTTAAATCCGAAATTCAGACACTACTGATAGACCGATTTTGATGAAATTTAGCACATAGATACAATGGATCATTATCTACCTTTTCTTGAGACCGATTTTCAAATTTCGTATTTTCTTTCGAATTATTTAAATTTCGATTTTTTCAAAATTAGGTCTCTTTAACGGCTACGGAAGGTGTGACCCACTTAATCTATGACCTTGAAAATTAGGTCAAATAATATTCAATATATTGTCTACGAGTAGATATTTTTTAATTTGGCTTACTTCATCGAGATAAGTGTACTTAAAATACAGCAAAAATTGATAATTTTCATATTTTCGCCATCATTAACCGTTACGGAAGGTGTGACCTAATTATTTTATGACTTTAAAAACTAGGTCAAATGATATTCAATATATTGTCTAGATGTAGGTCATTGCAAATTTAGCCTACATAATTTTTTAAAGGGCTCTCGAAATACGTTCATAATTGTAAGCAATTCTAGTTTCTTTTTATTTTCATATTCCAAATCAGTCATTTTTTTACTAAAAATATATCTCATAACTTTATGTCCTGCTTGTTTTCTGGTATTAACAAAGACATATCCATGATCGTCAGGATTGTTCCATTGCCTTCTACAAAGTTTTTAAAATTCGTCTTTTTCCATACCATGAATAATGGATTGGAATATTTGTGATAAATCTTTATTGTTTAATTCAAACAAATAAAACAATTAGTGTCTTTCTAATAAACATTCCGTCCATTCCATAAAATTATTGAGCTTGATATATACAATGACAATTGTGATGTCTGCCTTTAGTAAACGAGTTAACGATGGGTTCTTTTCTTTTATACAATAATTTATAAATTCTTCAGGTGTGTTGTTATTTTTTAATTCTTCATCGTTTTGGTAAATATTTAATATTTGCTGTACTTCATCTTTCGGTAAATATTCTAAACCTTTTTGAAATTGATAATATAATTGATCTAGAGTTGATGTATAAATGTAGAGGCACTCGAAATCTAATAATTAAGGTATTGTTAAAATTTTAAATAAGAGGTGAGTTTTTCCTGACCCCTATTGACCAACGATACAATTTGTGTTTAAGTATTAATCCCTCTCCTTCTTTTCTAATCTCAGTTTCACCCGTACCGATTTGATCAATTTATTTAGGCAAACCTTCTTTAATCGTTATCTTCGTGGCGTGATTGAATTGTTTGACGCTGACTAAGATATCTTTTATACCCGAATTTTTCCATGTCTAAATTATGTCTATGTTTTGCCTTGGCTGCAGCGTCTTCGGCTTTTTTCTTATTTACCGCCGAAGCTATACCACTTGCTCCACCGGCAAAAGCACCTGCAGCTGCTAATCCTCCGAAAATTTATGGGAGAAGAAACAGAAACCCACCATCTTTAGCTTGCTTGTCTATGGAAATTGACATGAATTGCATGAATTTTAAAGTTATGTTTTGTATTATTATCTTGATGTTTGTAATTGAGCAAGAAAGAAGGGGATGTTATATCCCTAGCTATAAACTTATGAAAATGTGGTTTGATTGTATTATGATGGATATCAGAGTTACGTCCCTTTCTTACCTTACTTACCTTTATAGTATAGAGAGTTAGAATGTAAAAAGTAAACAATGATGTCAGCCATGTTCCTTATTAAATAAACCCATAGTATTTTAAATCCGAGGTTTTCCCTTTATGTTATTACCCATCGGGAAACACCCAAACATTATAACAGGTTCCAGTTGATTACTCTCAAATTATATTTATAATACCCTTCTTGCCTCTTTTGAGCTTTGCCAACTTCTTCTGATGCAGCTGTATAAGCGTGTCCAAGTTTGGACTTTAGTTCATCGGTATAGGTATAGTACAATAGTACTACGTTTATAGCTAAAGTAGGCTTTCTTCCAAACATGAGTTCAAAAGGCGAGAATTTGGTAGTTGAGTTTTTGGTACAGTTGTATGAATGAACTAATGGACCAATGTAAGTCTTCCAATCTGACTTTTGTTGAGTAAAGTCCTATTGAAACGCTCAAAGTGACCATTGCCCTGAGGATTGTAACCCTGGGTGTGTACAAAACGAAGACCCAAAGACCTAAGACCTAAGACCTAAAAAAGGAAGACCCCACGAGGTAAAAAACGAAGACCTAAAAAAGGAAGACCCCACCAAGTAAAAAACGAAGACCCTGTGAAAAAATCCGACAAGGCATAGGAATATTCCATTGAAATTTTACTGGATGGTTAAGCATGTCAACACGCCAATTTCCCCAGAAAATGAGCAAAATCCATCTCTCCCTCCCTTCCCTACAGGATGAAACATAAATACGGACGAAAAAAAAGGTATAAAAGGAAGACCCCACCAAGTAAAAAACGAAGACCCTGTGAAAAATTCCGACAAGGCATAGGAATATTCCATTGAAATTTTACTGGATGGTTAAGCATGTCAACACGCCAATTTTCCCAGAAAATGAGCAAAACCCACCACTCCCTCCCTTCCCTACAGGGTGAAACATAAATACGGACATAAAAAAATGGTATAAAAGGAAGACCCCACCAGGTAAAAAACGAAGACCCTGTGAAAAAATCCGACTAGGCATAAGAATATTCCATTGAAATTTTACTCGAAGGTTAAGCATGTCGATACGCCAATTTCCCCAGAAAATGAGCAAAATCCATCACCCCCTCCCTTCCCTACAGGGTGAAACATAAATACGGACGTTAAAAAGAAGGTATAAAAGGAAGACCCCACCAGGTAAAAAACGAAGACCCTGTGAAAAAATCCGACAAGGCATAGGAATATTCCATTGAAATTTTACTCGAAGGTTAAGCATGTCAATACGCCAATTTCTCCAAAAAATGAGCAAAATCCATCACCCCCTCCCTTCCCTACAGGGTGAAACATAAATACGGACGTAAAAAAGAAGGTATAAAAGGAAGACCCCACCAGGTAAAAAACGAAGACCCTGTGAAAAAATCCGACAAGGCATAGGAATATTCCATTGAAATTTTACTCGAAGGTTAAGCATGTCAATACGCCAATTTCCCCAGAAAATGAGCAAAATCCATCACCCCCTCCCTTCCCTACAGGGTGAAACATAAATACGGAAGTAAAAAAAGGTATAAAAGGAAGACCCCACCAGGTAAAAAACGAAGACCCTGTGAAAAAATCCGACAAGGCATAGGAATATTCCATTGAAATTTTACTCGAAGGTTAAGCATGTCAATACGCCAATTTCCCCAGAAAATGAGCAAAATCCATCACCCCCTCCCTTCCCTACAGGGTGAAACATAAATACGGACGTTAAAAAGAAGGTATAAAAGGAAGACCCCACCAGGTAAAAAACGAAGACCCTGTGAAAAATTCCGACAAGGCATAGGAATATTCCATTGAAATTTTACTCGAAGGTTACATTGGTCCATTAGTTCATGCATACAACTGTACCAAAAACTCAACTACCAAATTCTCGCCTTTTGAACTCATGTTTGGAAGAAAGCCTACTTTAGCTATAAACGTAGTACTATAGTACTATACCTATACCGATGAACTAAAGTCCAAACTTGAACACGCTTATACAGCTGCATCAGAAGAAGTTGGCAAAGCTCAAAAGAGGCAAGAAGGGTATTATAAATATAATTTGAGAGTAATCAACTGGAACCTGTTATAATGTTTGGGTGTTTCCCGATGGGTAATAACATAAAGGGAAAACCTCGGATTTAAAATACTATGGGTTTATTTAATAAGGAACATGGCTGACATCATTGTTTACATTTTACATTTTAACTCTCTATACTATAAAGGTAAGTAAGGTAAGAAAGGGACGTAACTCTGATATCCATCATAATACAATCAAACCACATTTTCATAAGTTTATAGCTAGGGATATAACATCCCCTTCTTTCTTGCTCAATTACAAACATCAAGATAATAATACAAAACATAACTTTAAAATTCATGCAATTAACTCATGCAAAATAATTATTCTATGTCTATCTTGACAATGAATGTTTCTTCACTAGATTTATCAAATTTTCTAAATAGAATTTAGTTCAAATAAATTTTGTAAAAACATAAGCTTATATATATCTAAACACTTAACTTAAATAAACACTTAAATCACACTTTGATTTTCTTTTGTATTTTCTCATTTCCAAATTAACTCTTTTAATGTCAAAACACGAACATGTGAATATCTTTATATTCATATTATGATTTTAACATTTATCTATTTAACTTTATTTAGCACTTGCACTTTGGAATCAAATAGAATTAGAATAGTACATAATCCTTAAAACGAACAGATGGACGTTTAAGTCGATTAGATCTTCGCTGAGGCTGAACTAGTATTGGTCTTGGTAGTTCATCATTCGGATTATCATGATTTTCATTTCTAGAATTGGTCTTTGCAGTTCCTCATCTTGATTATTATTATCTTCTCCTCCTCTTCTGAATATATCATCTTCATCTTCTTCTTCTGTATTTTGATCATGAAGTTGTACATTTTGATATGGAATGAGTTTGAAAAATGTATTATTTCTAGTTATAACATGACTTCCTCTTCTTGCAGTTATCATATTACCATTACATGAAATAACTTGATATGGATTAGCATTAAAAGGAGTAGTCAATTTATTTCTACGGCGTTGTTTGATTAAAACAGTGTCTCCAACTTCAAGTTTGCTTTCTCTAGTCTTTCTTCGTTGATCAGCATATGATTTTATTCTATTTTTCATTGCATTATCATGGTTTCTAATAATATTATCGTTTTTGGGAAAAGATAGTATAGGTAAAAGAGTTTTCATTTTTCTTCCAGTAAGAGCTTCAAAAGGTGACATTCCAGTTGTTGAATGTTTTGTTGATCTAAACTGCCTTAAGAAATTTTGAAGAGTTTGTCTATAATTTAAATTTTCTGCTACAGATGTTCGTATTGCTTTGTTTAAAGTTCTCTTAAAACGTTCTACTTCCGAATTGGCTTCTGGATGTAATGGAGTAATTTTCCTATGAGTAAATCCAAAAACGTTTGCAAAGTTACTAAAATCACGACCATTAAAAGGGGGACCATTGTCAGTTTTGACAATATCAGGTATGCCTTGACGAGCAAATACTTCATCTAAAATTGGAATAACCTTATCAGCAGATGTAGTTTTTAAAAAGTGAACTTCAGGGAATCTACTGTATTCATCTATGGCTACCAATATATATTCACCGTTAGGGAAAGGACCGGCAAAATCGATTGCATTTTCTTTCCAGGGACTTTCAGGTAACATTGACATATTTAAAGGTGTTCTATAATCAGCATTGGTGGGTGTGGCTGCTTGACATGATATATATTGTTTCACCTTATTTTCTACTAGCTTATCAATTCCTGGAAACCAGACTGTCTCTCTAATATAACTCTTGGTTTATGCCTTGATGACCACTGTGGGCTAAATTTAACGCTCTGTTTCTAAGTATAGAAGGTAATACAATTCTGTTTCCTCTCAAAATAATTCCTTCATGTTCTGTCAATTCATCTTTAACATTTTTAAATTCAGTTATCGAATTGCTAGTCCAATCATCGGTTTTAATTGCAGTTAACAATTCTTGTAAGAGTTCATCTTTTTTTGTAGCACGTTGAACTTCAGATATAGTCATTGCATTCGGAATGGCTTTATTGCAGATGTAATGGATGAATTCTTCTGCCAGATTATTCTTATTAGGTTTGTTAACTGGGTGACGACTAATATAATCCGCGGATTTTCATCATCTCGACCGGGTCTATAAATGATATCACAATCATAGGGTACAAGTCTTAATCTCCATCTCTCAATATGAGCAGACATAGGTTTTTGTGATTTAAAAATACTAATTAAAGGTTTATTATCTGTAAAGATTTTAAATTTAGCACCGTAAAAACATATAAATGAAAGTGTTCGACACACCAAACTACTGCTAACATTTCGCTCTCAGTTTGGGAATAACGAGATTCAACGTCAGATAAAGCACGACTACCGTAACTAAGAATTTTACTATTTTGTACAAGAATCGCTCCCAGACCACAAGGACTAGCATCAACTAATAGTTCAGTTTCCTTACACGGGTCAAAATAGTTCATAACATGAGCTCCGGATAAAGCCTCCTTTAAATCATCAAGTGCTTGTTGTTCTTTCGATTCCCATTTCCAAAACATCACTTTGTGAGTCAAAAGTCTTAATGGTGCAGTTAGCGAAGCATAATTAGGTATAAATTTTGAAACATATTGCGCCATTCCCAATAAAGAAGGTACTTCACTAGAGTTAGTAGGATTATTACAGTTCATTATTGAATCAATTTTCTTTGGGTCAGCACACACTCCTGAAGAACTAAAAATATGTCCAAAAATTTTAATTTCAGTCTGTGAGAAAGTACATTTCTCTTTATTCAAAGTTATATTATTTTCTTGGAGTCTATTTAACACATTACGTAAATTTTCATCATATTCTTTTTGGTCTCTACCATGGAATTTGGTAATTAAAATGATCGATAAAGCCAAAAAACAGTTTAACATAAAACTTGCTTCAGATCAGAAAAACTCAAAACATATCTGGAAAGTTATCAACTCCTTAACTAATAAGGCTAATAATTCAATTGATCTGATTCCTTTAGAACCCGAGATAGTCAATGATCATTTTTCAAATATTGCATCCAAATTGATTAATCAAAAGCATGTTCATAGAAATATTGATAAAAGTTATTACGTAAATAAAGTAGAAGAATTTGTCACTTGTAAGTTCAATTCTAATGAAGAATGTTCTATTCCCTACATTAACAAATATGAAGTTTTTAAGCAGTTGTCTTCGTTAAATACAACCAAAAGTGCTGGTTTAGATAAATTAAATCCCCTATTTCCCTAATATGGTGCTTTTACGTTAAGTGGTCTTTTGACACATATATATAATCTATGCATTGATGCAAATATATTTCCTGATAAATTCAAAGAAGCAAAAGTTTTACCACTGTATAAATCCGGCGCTAAATCTGACCCTAATAATTATAGACCAATTTCTGTATTATCTAGTGTATCTAAACCGCTTGAAAGACATTATTCAAATCATATCAATAATTTCTTAAATAATAATAAGTTATTGCATTCGCACCAATCTGGTTTTAGGTCTAATAGTTCTTGTCAAACAGCACTGACTAACATAATTGAAAACGTTTATGATGCAGTAAATAATAATCTTATGGTTGGTTCTGTTTTCTTTGATTTTTTTTATTATCAATTTTAGGTCCCTTGTTGTTTATCTTTATATTAATGATTTGCCATTGCATATTACAGTATGTAACTCTAACTGTGATCTTTTTGCGGATGATACTACGATTTATACTTCTGGTAAATCGGTTACTGACATACAATTAAAATTGCAAGAAGATACTGATGCAATCTTAAACTGGTGTTCCTTTAATGTCATGATTTTAAATGAAAATAAGACCAAATGTAGGTTAATTACAACTGCTCAACTAGCAGATTTATCAATCGAATAATCAATTTATTGAACAAGTTGAAAACTTTAAATTACTAGGTGTTATTGTGAATCAAAATTTTTCATGGACTCCGCACGTTAAGTTCGTTGCTTAAATGACAGTTAAGAAAGATCATGCCTCAAAAATATAGATCTACTTTTTATAAATGTCACTTTCAACCATATTTGGATTATTGTTCAACTCTTTGGAATTCGTACGACATTGCATCGGCCGATATTTTACACAGGCAACAAAAAATTGCTTTTAAATTAATTCTAGGTTCTAAATACAATACTGATTTGTCATCTTAAAAGGCTTAATATTTTTGACATTAAAACCAGGCATAATTTTAATTCGTATAAATAACTTTTCGAAGGATGATTCTTGGTAATCTTTCCTTTACATAAGCTTACTTCCTGTTCCACAGGTATTCTTTTCACCAACTATAGGTTTACATGTACTTACTAATAACTATCTTAACAATTGTGTTTCTCCATGATTTAATGATTCAAGTAATTTATTAATTTTTTTTTCCCTTTCTCACAGGTATATGACATATTGTTACACCAACGATTCTATTTTGGCCTAACTTGAACCATTTTGAAAATATAAATTATTACTGTCAAACATCCTTAAAGCTTGTCTTGAGCATGGACAAATCCTACCTCACCCTCCATAATAAGAGCAAACTTAAAATGGAATAGGGTTGGGTAGCACGCCCGCAGCACATGCACTGAC
The DNA here is from genome assembly GCA_030562195.1 of Nipponacmea schrenckii. Lineage (NCBI taxonomy): Eukaryota > Metazoa > Mollusca > Gastropoda > Lottiidae > Nipponacmea > Nipponacmea schrenckii. The sequence goes on from CM060201.1 coordinate 34,115,489, forward strand.
CCTTTGGCAATTTATTTATTTATTTTTTTTTTTTTTTTTGAATGTATATGTATGTTTTGATGTTTGATCGTCCAGGCCTGTAGCCAGACTCGATTTTTCGGGGGACGGAGGGGGGAGTTGCAGAATTTTCGGGGCCTGTGATCGTCTCATGCACATGTACTAGTCTATTCCTTGGTTTTTGTGGTCATGTACTTGATCGCCCATCTGTCCATTTTATGCACATGTACTTGTGTATTTTAAAACGAATTGTACGTTGAAATGATCTATGGTTTTTGCTGTCATGTACTTGATCGCCGGAAGATAAATCTGTCCATTTTCTACGCCTACTTGTGTTTTTTTTTTTTAAAATGTACGTTGAAATAATATATGCTTTTTGCGGTCGTGTGGTTGGTCGCGGGGGGTAGGTTTGTCCGTTTTATGCACGTGTGCTTGTGTGTTTCGGACGGGTTGCGCATTGGAGTGTTGTGGATTTTTTTTTTTGCGGTAGTGTGCTTGATCACCGGGGAATAGATGATATCTGTTTTCTGGCGTTGGGGTGCTTGGCTGTGGAAGGTGTACGGCGTTCCGGTGTGCGGTTTGTTAGAGATGCGCGGGTGCATTTTTTTTTTTTTTTTGCTGCTTGTTGCATGGCCGCGGGAACTATATGTTTTATCCATTTTATAAACAAATTGTCCATCTAATGCACATGTCCTTGTGTATTGGGCCTAATTCTGACCCATGTAAAATAAAGAGTTTATTATTATTATAGAGAGGCCAGATTCACCCGAATTGGAAAGCCCGTCATGAAGAGAATCAATGGAAGATTCATCAGGTACGACTTGTTTGGTTTTGCCGAGTGCTGAATTTCGCGCTGTGGGGCAGCTTACAGACACAGTAACAGAACATCGCAAAGATGATGATTTGACTCCTGCTTACCCTGAGAATGACGAAACTGATCGGCATTACCATCTGGACAATCAGTTGAACAAGAAGTAAGACCAGCTCGACCGAGACAACCTCCTCAATGGATTCAAAGCGGTGAGTATAGCCTGTCTCAGCAACCAGTTACTCTTTCTACCAGTCAAAGGATAGAGTTAGCATGATCCTTGTTACCAGCAGATTTTTCAACTCTAGCTCCTGACAGGTTGCGAGTGGTATTGGAGATGTTACCCACCTTGTGTAAGTCTTTATTCCCCGAAGAATTTAATAATTAAGATAAAATTAAAACAACGTTGTGGACAACATTTCTTAAACGAGGGGAGTATGTTATAAAGGCAATATATATTTTTAATTGTAAATAGTTTTCATTTCAGCCAGACACTATGTTTTCTCTAACACACTGAAATCACTTTTCAACATCAGATGAATTAAGTGAACTCTTTCTTTCTACACTCACTCATATTTATTTCTTCTCATCCTTTTTCTCTCTCTTCATTGGTTTGTCCTTAGTTTCATCTTTTGTATATTGGTTACCCCAGGATTGTAACTATTTTCTATAATCTCATAGTCATTACTTTTACAGACTTCTATGTGGAAGGTCTTTCTATTCCCTATTTAAATCTATATTTGGATATTATAATGTAAATTGGATTTTCATTTCAATTTTGATGTATTGTGTATAAGGATATGTCAGCATATTTGGTAAGTTGATGTTTAAGGTATTATTTTTATAGCTTTGTCGGAAATAGGGTTATGTTGGTCAATTTCATTGTCAATTGGTAACCATTTTGGATTTCTATAGGATAGATAGCAATATAGTTCGTTCAAGCCTTTACCTTGAATTGATATTTGTTAAACCCCTTAATATAATTTAAGATCATAAGTAGAGTTATTACTTTAATAACGAGTTTAAAGATACTGTAACATATAGTTTATATATATTAGTATTTAATATTTTCCTTTTAAGTAATTCAGGTTTTTTTTGTCATGTTATTTAATAAAGTTTTAATCAACTAATTAATTAGCATAACCCCTGATTCCTGACCTATCTTGAAATTCTTCTACCCAAAAGTCTACAAAAATTAATTCTAGTGATTTCCTATGTTTGATTACAGTAAACAGGATTATAGAGGAAACGATAAATAATATGAAGAATAAAGTTTAACCTTTCAAAACAGCACGAAATCAATATAGGCCTATCTTTAAATATACTAAACACGTGGTTAAAAGGACTTGTTTGACTAGAAAAATTTATGCAAAAACTTATATGCAACGATATGCAACGATATGTAACATCATTGGGTGAATACAAGTAGGGCGTCGTCATTATATGGTCTGATTTAAACGTTATATTGTATTGCATAGCCCGACCTGAGAAAACTAAATATTTAGTATACTTTGTGCTCTTCAAATCTGTCGATAAAGACGTGTTTTTAATTTGAAAAATCATAAGATAAAGAAAATACAATGTGGATATTACTACTAATCTGTTTTATACCAAAAGGTAATAGAATTTACAATATCTTAATAACATTATTGAAGAAGGCCTAATTATTTCGCCAATTAGAAGTATTCTGTTCTTTTAGATATGTTTTCAGGGTGACACTGTGTCTTAGAAGGGACATAAACTTTAAGTTCTCCAGAATAGTCAACATTCATCAGTGAACTTACCTGGTCTCATAAAGTAACAGGATACCTTAAAATCTTTAAAATCATTATCAATTAAGCGTTTTCAATAATTAATAGCCTTTTACAAGTTATCTCCTTATCTCCAATTATCACTTTGTCAGGTGTTCTACAAGGTTGACCGTTTCTCTTTGTAATTTATTTGAATGATTCCATGCCACATTACAAAACATATCGCGTCTATTTGTTTCTTTAAACGCAGATCTCGTATCACTAGATAGATGGGCGTCAATCTGGATGGTCAAATTTAATCAAAATAAAACAAAAGTTATCTTTTTTACAAACAAATCAAATTATACAAAACATATCTTTGACTGAAAGCTCTTGAAAACTGGACACTTACATTGGATTTGCGCTGTAATGCTAAAAGTGCTACATAATGAGCATTTCCAACAGATCTTACTATTTCTACCGCCTGGACAACCATGACCTCCAACAAGTTGAAACCAACGCAAAGGGAATTCATGACGGGATCCATTCCAAATATTACCCACTTTTTTCAATGCCATGTATCGTTAAATATCGATGCGTGTAACGTGGCATAATGTACCGCGATACATCAATTCAGCGATATATCGTGCACTACACAAATTAGCAGATAAGCTTATTAAGACCGCAAACCCTTCAATATAAGTTACAACCCTAGTTGCATTCTATTTATCGTTATATCTATCCGTTATGATTTACTGTAATATTTGAATATTTATTGTTAATTTTGTAGATATATGTTTTTCCATTTGGGGTTCGAAATACATTTGTCAATTGTTAATATACCTGGAGAAACCTGGTTCGGTAACTATTAGTCATTCAAGGAAATAATACAGTTATCTGTTTCACTTCTGTTGTCATGCAACTACATAATATAAAAGAAACAGGAGATAAATTTTCTTATATGTGTTTTTTCACAGTATAAAAAATATCTTTCTTCAATCCTGAATATAAAAAATGAATAGGGTAACAATTAGTCATTCTAGGAAATAATTCAGTTATTTTCCCAATCTGAGTCAAGTCTATTATCTTACAGCCCTAAATAGGATATCAAAAAGGCACTATGACTCAAACGCAACACTACTATAGCAACAACCTTGAATCCCAGTCAGAATATCTCACTATTCTCCAAACTTATACACCACACATATCATAGCGATGATTCATGCTGAAACCATTTTGATGTACATCGACTTAAGAAAATGGAGGAAGCTCTTGAATAACGCAACAACGGATACTTTTAGAATAGCTTAATATCAGTCTTTACAAACCTCAAACCTACCTACAATTTGTGGGTCAGTATATCTCTCTTCTCCAAATTGTCACACCACACATAACCTTATTTGGTCATTCTTCCTGGCCCTAGCGATGATTCATGTTTAAAACTCTTGTGATAGTTTTTTTTTAAAAAAAACAATTGATCCTAGCATGTTCACTAGATTTATTCCTCACCTCAAATATAAAATATTCTACTCTGAAACATGGTCAAGAATCGATTATGACATCCGACCATGGACAAAGACCCTATCGAAAATAAAAAAAGGAAATATTGCACTTGTTCTTGAAAATTTTATATTGCCAATAATGAAATATTGGACAATTTCGAATTTAAGTGTTGCCAATCAGTTTTTAGAAGGAAATATTAAGACTGTATGATGTAAAACTATAATTTTATTTTCAGTCATAAGCATCAATTCAGTAGTAATTGGTGGTCATCTTGGAGAGGAACTTGATTTGAATTTTCCACCTGATGAAATGAAAGAGGAGTATAACAAGCTGATTACAAACAATAATATAAACGTCAAGGATCTGGAAAAAGATTTTATTGTTTCGTTTACGAAGATAAATTCTACTGAAGAAGTAATAGTTTTTAAGAACGGAAAGACAATGAATCAATGGGCTAGTAGTCAAACAGAAATCTTCATTGATTATGACACTTTAATGGTAAAAATAAGCAAACTAGAAATGAAAGATGTTGGAATATATAAGATATATATCAAAACAATTTATTTCGGACAGATATGTTTGTCTGTAACAGGTTAGACATTTGTTTAATTTTACCAAGATATAATTTTGTTTTTGTTTAAATTCCATTTTTATATGCCCACATGAACGCAGTAGAGGCCACAGTTTATATCCAATTTTGGATACAATTTAGCAAGGTGACCGTACAAAGTCTGTATGTTAGTTAAGCTCAACCTCAGACTCGTATCATTTCATTTTTTAATTTTTTTATTTTAGGCAAACCAATAATTAAAAGGAAGTATCAACCAAATCCTGTTTTAAAACCAGAAGACAACCTAGAAACAACAATACAACTAGAATGTCCCAGTGTTTCAACCAGTATAGGAGATTGTCAACTGGCCTCCTCAATGTACACAATATGGTACCAAGATGGATTAAGAATGACTGAATTAGACCCAACTTTATCTCAATTTAACGTGACTGTAGACCAGAATGGTGGTAATTTTATGTGCCTGGTCATGAATTACGTCCCTTGTTACTTCAAGCTACAGACCACAAACCATTATAATGAAGGTAAATATAATCGATGTTTAATATAACATGACTTGATATTTTAATTTGATTATTTAATTATGAATTAAGTATCTGTATATATACACATTCTCGTTGATGAAATATTTAATGAGTTATTGCCTTTAGAGGGTACTATTTTTGACTGAATGTTGATTATTTCATTCCGGTGATTATTACGGTACTGACAAGTTTTTGTCTAAATTCAATGCTGCCAGTGGGCGTATATTACTTTACCCGATGTGCTATCTTTATCTTTTTAGTAATGAATATAAAAGAATGTAACAGAGTGACTGAGAAAGAAACATATTTCATTAAACCTGAGTGTAAGTTTTTAATTCGCTTAATAAGATTCGTTTGTGTGAAAATGGTGCTGATCTCTGGTGACAACTTTTGCTATTTTATAAGCCTTACCCAAATTATCTCAACTGTAATATATAAAGTTAGTTGCAATAAAAAAACAAAAACATATCTCTTTCAATTCCTTTTCGAACCAACAAAGAAAGAGATATTTGTATTTGCTGTAAATCAAACTCATCTTTATCTGTGGGTTTGTACTAAACTTTCAGATGGTCCTATTGATGTAAAACTTGAGCCACATCAGAGGGAGATAACAGTCAATAAAAATGAGAATTTGGAAGTAAGCTGTTCAGCCAAGTGTCATCCAAAGTGTGACGTAAAGTGGACAAAAGATTTACAAGATCTTGAATCAAATAGTTTGGTTGTGTCATCGGAGAATATAATTGTAAATGGTTTGAAACTTGAGAACATCAGCAGTTCTAGTGAAGGTGTTTATGTCTGTCTGTTCAACAATACTCATGGACAAACTGAGACGAATTTTACTCTCATTGTTACAGGTATGTTCTGAAATATATCACATTTTTTACACTGAAAATATTTGTGCTGAACATGAACTTTTTTGAAGATTGTACCGGGCATACAATATAGGTCTGACTTGTATAGTTACTATTACTATTTATACTACACTTGAATACAATATAGGTCTGACTTGTATAGTTTCTATTACTATTTATACTACACTTGAATACAATATAGGTCTAACTTGTATAGTTACTATTACTATTTATACTACACTTGAATACAATATAGGTCTGACTTGTATAGTTACTATTACTATTTATACTACACTTGTATACAATATAGATCTGACTTGTATAGTTACTATTACTATTTGTACTACCCTTGAATACAATATAGGTCTGACTTGTATAGTTTCTATTACTATTTATACTACCCTTGTATACAATATAGATCTGACTTGTATAGTTACTATTACTATTTATACTACCCTTGTATACAATATAGATCTGACTTGTATAGTTACTATTACTATTTATACTACACTTGAATACAATATAGGTCTGACTTGTATAGTTACTATTACTATTTATACTACACTTGTATACAATATAGATCTGACTTGTATAGTTACTATTACTATTTATACTACCCTTGTATAC
>CM060201.1:34122596-34154750 GCA_030562195.1 Nipponacmea schrenckii
CAAGAGTCGGAATTCTGATATACCATGTTGAATTGTACCCAAAATTAAATAAAAACTGTGGACCCCTATAGTGTTCACAAGCTACATTTAACGCAATTTAAGTGTGTCAAGAGTCGGAATTCTGATATACCATGTTGAATTGTACCCAAAATTAGATAAAAACTGTGGACTCTATAGTGCTCACAAGCTACATTTAACGCAATTTAAGTGTATCAAGAGTCGGAATTCTGATATACCATGTTGAATTGTACCCAAAATTAAATAAAAACTGTGGACTCTATAGTGTTCACAAGCTACATTGAACGCAATTTAAGTGTGTCAAGAGTCGGAATTCTGATATACCATGTTGAATTGTACCCAAAATTAGATAAAAAACTGTGGACTCTATAGTGTTCACAAGCTATATTTAACACAATTTAATTGTATCAAGAGTTGGAATTCTGATATACCAGGGTTAAATTTGGGTACCCAGAATTAAATAAAAACTGTGGACTCTATAGTGTTCACAAGCTACATCTAACACAATTTAAGTGTGTCAAGAGTCGGAATTCTGATATACCATGTTGAATTGTACCCAAAATTAGATAAAAACTGTGGACTCTATAGTGTTCACAAGCTACATTGAACACAATTTAAGTGTATCAAGAGTTGGAATTCTGACATACACCATGTTGAATTGTACCCAAAATTAGATAAAAACTGTGGACTCTATAGTGTTCACAAGCTACATTTAACACAATTTAAGTGTATCAAGAGTCGGAATTCTGATATACCTTGCTAAATTGTACCCAAAATTAGATAAAAACTGTGGACTCTATAGTGTTCACAAGCTACATTTAACACAATTTAAGTGTATCAAGAGCCCGGAATTCTGATATACCTTGCTAAATTGTATCCAAAATTGGATATAAACTGTGGCCTCTACTGCGTTCTTTGTGGGCATATAAAAATGGAATTGAAACAATAACAAACTTATATCTTGGTAAAATTAAACAAATGTCTTACCTGTTACAAACAAACTTATCTGTCCGAAAAAATCTGTTCTGAAATATATCTTATATATTCCAACATCTTTCATTTCTAGTTTGCTTATTTTTACCATTAAAGAGTCATGATCAATGATGATTTCTGTTTGACTACTAGCCCATTGATTCATTGTCTTTCCGTTTTTAAAAAAACCGTTACTTCTTCAGTAGAATTCATCTTCTTAAACGTAACCATTAAATCTCTCTGCAGATCCTGACTCTGTATATTCTTTGTTTGAATCAGCTTGTTATACTCCTCTTTCATTTCATCAGGTGGAAAATTCCAATAAAGTTCTTCTCCAAGATCACCAATAACTTCTGAATTGATGCTTATTGCTGAAAAAAAAAATTACAGTTTTACATGATACATTTTTAAAATATTTCCTTCTAAAAATTGATTGGCCCTAAAGCAACACTTTGAAATTTGTAATTGTCCAAAACTTCATCTAGAAATATAGAATTTTCAAGAACAAGAGCAATATTTCCTTTTTTTTTTATTTTCGGGTTCACTTGTGGGTGATAATAAACAACATCATCATGGTGTAGGACCAAATTGTCTTTGTCAATGGTCGGATGTCATAATCGATTCTTGACCATGTTTCAGAGTTAAATATTTTATATCTGAGGTGAGGAATAAATCCAGTGAACATGATTAGGATCAATTGTTTTTTTTAAAAAAAAAACCATCTCAAGAGTTTTAAACATGACTCATCCCTAGGGCCAGGGAGGATGACCAAATAAGGTATGTGTGGTGTGACAATTTGGAGAAAAGAGGTAGGTTTGAAGTTTGTGAAGACTGATATTAAGCTAGTCTAAAAGTATCTGTTATTGAGTTACCCCCCTTGTTTCAAGTCGCTGTACACCAGCATTGTCTGTGTTCAAAAATGGTTTAAGCATGAATCATCGCTAGGGCCAGGAAGAATGACCAAATAAGGTTATGTGTGGTGTGACAGTTTGGAGAAGAGAGGTAGGTTTGAGGTTTGTGAAGACTGATATTAAGCTAGTCTAAAAGTATCTGTTATAGAGTTACCCCCATTGTTTCAAGTCGCTGTACACCAGCATTGTCTGTGTTCAAAAAGGTTTAAGCATGAATCATCGCTAGGGCCAGGAAGAATGACCAAATAAGGTATGTGTGGTGTGACAGTTTGGAGAAGAGAGAGATATACTGCCGGATAAATTGTAGGATTCTAAAAGTATCTTTTGTTGAGTTACCCAATTTTATTAAGTCGCTGTACACCAACATCGTCTGTGTTCAAACAAGGTTTAAGCACGACTCATCGCTAGGGCCAGAAAGAATGACTGGGATTCAGGTTTGTTGCGTTTGAGTCACAGTGTATTTTGTATACATCTTTGTTCATCTTTTACAAGTGTCTTATTCATATCAAAACACCTAATCTTTCAAAGTTTTTTTTGTTATTTATCAAGTAAATGAAATTTGATATCCTATTAAAGGCTGTTAGATAATAGACATGAATAAGATTAGGCAAAAAACTGAATTATTTCCTAGAATGAATAATAGCTACCCTATTCGAATACTTTTTATACTGTGAATAGTGAGTGTAAAATCTCATAAGAGAAATTTTATCTCCTGTTTCTATTATATTATGTAGCTGCAATAAAACAGAAGTGAAACAGGTAACTGTATTATTTCCTTGAATGACTAATAGTTACCGAACCAGGTTTCTCTGGTATATTAGCAGATTGACAAATGTATTTCGAATCCCAAATGGAAAAACATATATCTATAAAATTAACAACAAATATATAAATATTACAGTAAATCATAACGGATAGATATAACGATAAATAGAATGCAACTAATATAGAGCTGTCAAAAAGGGTTGTAACTTATATTGAAGGGTTTTCGGCCTAAATAAGCGGACCTGCTTATTTGTTTAGTGCTGTTACGATATATCGCTGAATTGATGTATCGCGGTACAATATGCTACGTTACGTGTATCGTATCGCGAGCTCCCGTATCGATATTTGACAACACACAAAAAGTGGGTTATATTTTTTGTGAATGCAAGCTAATGCCGTCATGAAATCTTTTTGCGTTGGTTACAACAATATTTAGCACTCTTTTGGCATTAAAGCGCACACTTAGCGTTAATGCCCAGTTTTCAAGAGCTTTCAGGTTCTTCCGAAATTGGTGGTCTTTCATCGTCCTGATGTTGGGGTATAGATTTGATTGAAACATATTTTATCGAAATAGTCAATAGATTTGTTACAATTTATAAAAAAACTTAGTCGAAACCATATCCAAGGTACAAAATTAGTTATATATCATAAGTGATTATACGTTATATCAAACACCAAACAAAAGAACAATGGAAATTAAAGAATATTATATACAAAATAATGGTAAGAGAGAAGGAAAGAAAAGAAATAAGCCACAAAACTTTGTGTTTATCAATCAAGAATTATAACACATATTGATACTTCATGTAGCTTTAATATAATTTTGAACATGTTTGAAAAGTTTGGAATTCTGGTCATAAGTAGCATTAGGATAAACCTAATAAGAGTATGTTCAAGTCAAGTTCGGTTGCACTCAGATTAGCAAATTAAACGTTTCTCGGTTTCCTATAGTTAGCACAGATGAAGAAAAAGTGGTATGTATCTTCGATAGGTGCACCACAATCACGTTTGGCATTTGTCACTATGTCATATAATGTTAAGAGCTGTTGACATGACGAAGTTTAGTGTGAATAATATTTTCAAATCTTTTACCCTTGCAGACAAAACTCAAAACAAGTACTGCTTTGAGATTTTAATCTATATTTGAATGAATTGACTCAGTCAGAAGATTTTAAATGATGGCTGGGGTCATTCCAGTCACGGATAGTTGCTGGGAAAAATAATTTTGTTTGGGATTAAGCCTTGAAAACGGAATGGGGGTATTATTTGAACTACGTAAATTGTGACGTCTGTCTAAGTTTTTTATTTCATTTAAAATATCATTCATTAAGTCAGGTGCATAAGCATTAATAATCTTATACAAAACAACAAGTCGCCGATTTTTTCTCCGATCACTTAATTTAGGCAAGCCGGTTTCGAAGTACAAGGACTGTCTACTTGAGTATTTAGGAAAAACAAGTTGAAGCTATTCAAGTATCACCAACGCCACACCCGTCCCACATTTCGCAACTATATTCTAATGGGATAGTATTCTAATATGGATCTTATAAAACTATATAAAATATATATTGATTAAACTTTTCCGGAATCTTTAGATTATGAGCCGATATGCAGTACTTACAAATTAGTTTTTGGTATTCTAAAGATTTTGACAGGTAGAATTGAAGTTCGAATTTATTTTGAAAACAATAATAAAGTGTATGTTTTGATGAGTTATGAATATTGCTAATGGGACTAGTGTAACCTGATCCGTTCACTATTAGTAACTACTAATATATTTGGCACGGATCAGTTACTGATGTACATTCTACCGGTCAGCCTAATTTGGACATGAGAGGTTAGTGGTGTTGGCCAGATAGAGAGATATAAGTATAGTACTGGTCAGGGGATTGGAGTTAACCGCTGTTCAGACCAGAGATGCCAACATGTAGCAGTGGATAATTTATATGATTTTGTTGTAGTAGTTTTAGAAGTGTTCCTATTGTTAAAATATATATATAGATGTCAATGTAGCTGTGTTGTTTTTTCCTGAAACTTCCTGTCAACCCATACCAACAAGAAACGTTACATTGGAACAACAAATGTTACAAATGACCAGAAACGTTACACCATGCTGTATCTAATTAACTTTCAACCTCCGAGAGAATTCTGATATGAAACATTTATCATTAACAATGCCTTGGTTATTCCAAGCATATAAGAATTATTACTCAAAAAAAAAAAAAAAAAAAAAAAAAAAAAAAATAAATTGTGACTTCTGATTTTAAGCATGTTTCCATACATTTGGGATTTTTATAGATCAAATTTTGGTGTTTACAAATTGTTTTAACATTGTTTTTAAGTAGTGTGTGGCTGATATTATCGTCTGCTTTTCTGGCTTTCAAGTTTTATTACACGCTTCATTTCATCTAAAGTGATTTCCGGATATTCTCATAGATCGTTGTCAGACATATCACTACAAACAGATGCAAAGAAAATATTAAGGTTCAGCTTTTTCAGCATCGGTGTTAGATGGTGATGAGAACATAGTCTCATAAAAGCACTGGCCTAGGTCACAAAGTAAAGATTTATGATAAAGCAAGGTGCAAGTTAAAGGTTAGGATAATTAGATGCGTTAATTATGGATGTCTCTGAAATATTAGTAATATAATTTCTTTATCTGAAATAGTTGAGAATATAAGAATTAATTTTCTTCTGATATATCGATAATCAGCTAAAGAGAAAAGCCAAATATTTTTATGTACCTATAATAAATAAAGAAATATTAATGTAAAATGTAGTGAATTCAGAATAAAGGAAGTCAGGTAATTTAAAGCTATTGGGGATTGAGTCTACCATGAACTAGGATATTGCTGAGATTTTTATTTCCTTTGTACGCTTTAACAAGTCTCTTGCTGTAGACATGAGGATATTGGTTTTGAAGGCTTTGGTAGTGACGTTTGACAATTAGGGAGGCATTAGTGGCAGTATGATTGTAGGTGGTAACAAAAGGTATTATCTGATTATCATGTTGGATATTAAGGCCATTTGGACATACAGTTTGAAGTTGGTCCATCCAATAACTCTCGCGTTGTAATCTTCTTTGTTTTGGCTTGATGTTTGGCATAGGTTGTATCTTTTCAATTGGCATAATCAACAAATCTTCAATGGAATGGTCGGGTTGGTTAAAATTGGTCTATTTTTGCCATGTACTATATCGTAACGATGGCCGTTAAAGCGAGTTCGTAGCGCGTTCTTAGTTTCTCCAATATATTGTGTTTCGCATTTTTTACATGAAATTAGGTAAATTAGATTTTGGTCGCCGCATGAAAGTTGGTCAGATATAAGAAAAGTTTTGCCGGTTTTATTGTTTTTGAAAAAATGAGAAATAGGTACATGCTCGCAGGTACGACACGTAGAACCACCACAGGGTTTGGAGCCAAATTCATTTATAGGCGATGGAGGGGGGTTATTTTTCTCCAGAAGTTGTAATAACGTGTCGTTTTTAATTTTGCGTAGAAATCGTTTTGAGTAACCCCTCTCTCGTAATTTATTGAAAACTAGGTTGCATGCAGAATCAAAATCGGTCTGTTGAGTACAAATCCTATGGAACCGTAGGATTTGTGATTTTATAATCGCAGAAAACGTATGCTTCGGATGAAACGAGCTTTTGAACAAAAGTTGGTGCGTATCAGTTTCTTTAAAAAATACTTTAATGTCCACTTTTGAAGTTTTTTCGAAATCGTTTCCTTTGAACACCGTAGTGTCCAAAAAGTCCATACTATTATCGCTAATGTTCGCCGTTAATTTTACTGAAGGATGGTGATTGTTTAGTATCTCGAAGTATTGCCAAAAGTTTTCTAATGATTCGGTCCAAATGATAAAAATGTCGTCAAGAAATCTGCCGTAAAAAAGAGGTTTAAAAGGTGAAATTTGGTCTATTTCGCGTTCCCATTCAGCCATGAAGATGTTTGCATAGCTTGGAGCGAAGCGTTTACCCATAGCTGTTCCAGAAATTTGAAGGTATGTTTTTCCATTGAAAAAGAAGTCATTACGCGTTAAACATATCTGCAGGAGTTCCAAAATTTCTTTATCTGGTCTTTCGTTGGATGGATTTCTAAGAAATGCTTTACGGACAGCGTCTAAACCAACATTGTTATCAATGTTGGTATACATACTCGCAACATCTAAAGAAATAAAATATGCATTAGGCGGAACATTCAATTTTTTGATTTTTTCAATAAAGTCGGTGGTATCTTTTAGATAAGACGGATGTTTACTTGCCAAAGGTAACAAAAAATGGTCAATATATTCAGAAACTCGGTATGACTCGCTAGCGCAATCAGAAATACATCGGTGTCAACTTTATGGCTCGTATTTGGGCCGGATAAAGGAGGTTTGTTAGTTGATGATTTTTGATTGAGAATTTTTTAAACATTGCAAATAAATTTAACATCATCGCTAAAAAAACCTTCGACAAGTTTCTTTTCGTGTTCATATTTCAACACTTTTTTCTGATTATTTACTTTGTTGCGTTATTGTTTTTGTTTTTAAGGATATCACCTTCACTATTCGTTCGTATAGTCTTTTTCCTGAAACGGTTGCGAATTCATATTTCACGACGTATAATATATGAGTTAAACCAAGGTTTATCTAATGGTCTTATTATGACAGTTGTTTTTATACATTGATTGATAAATCAATTTAGAACCTTATGAAATTCATTGTAAGCATCGTCTACAGTTAGTTCATCGAAACCTCAAGTTCAATCAAAACTTTTGATCAAACAAATGTATATTTAGCTGTAGAGGTAGATTTCTCGAATGTAGTCAACGGGGTAAGGTACTGTAAAATCGAATATGATCTGAACGAATGCCTCTGTGATCAGATATTTTTTATTATTTTTTTTTCGAACTCAGTTATTTCAGATAGCTTTGGATTGATGAGATCATTTGAGATCACGTCAATATCTCCGTTACAGTACGTACATGTTTGAGGGAAAAGTCAAACTTGTGTTCCTTACTTGGCTTGACTTGACTCTAAACAATGTGAAAACCCCATGTTAAATTATTCAATAATGTGTAGACGAGCTAAAACTTGAACGAGTTTTCAAGAACAAAGACAAATTTTCGAATTTTTTTAGGAGCACTTGTGGAAGGACCTATTACGCCACAAATGTCATGTGGGCATATAGAATTTGTAATGTTTTGGTCATCCTATTTAGATGGCTATTATTTTAAAATTAAAAACATTAAAGGAATACAGCGTCTTAGAAGGAATATAACATTTGAAAATATTAAACGTGGCCAATAAGAGCGTATATTCATCAGTAAGTAAACAAACCTGTTGCCATAAATAACATAACATAATCCGGAGAATCAAAAAAAAAAAAAAAAATAATACAAAAAAATTAAAAGAAAATTAGCAAAATGCAATAGATTGTTAAAAACGCTTAATAAATTGAAAGTGATTTTAAGAGATTCTGTTACTTCATGATACCACGTAAGTTCACTAATGAATATATAGTCATATTGACCATTCTGGAGAACTTAAAGTTAATGTCAATTCTAAGACACAGTGTCACCCTGAAAACATATCTAAAAGAACAGAATACTTCTAATTGGCAAAATAATTAGGCCTTCTTCAATAATTTTATTAAGATATTGTAAATTCTACTACCTTTTGGTATAAAACAGATTAGTAGTAATATCCACATTGTATTTTCTTTATCTTATGATTTTACAAATTTAGTAATAGTCTTTATCGACAGATTTGAAGAGCACAAAGTATACTAAATGTTTAGTTTTCTCAGGTCGGGCTATGCAATACAATATAACGTGTTAATCAGACCATATAATGACGACACCGTCCTTTATTCACTGATTTTCTATCATTCAGTGAAGGAAGTAGCACGTGTTCGCTTTAATTGAAGGCTGTGATCTAAAGGTAAATACATTATTTTTTTATATTATTGATCGGTTCCTCTATCTATAATCAAACATAGGAATCACTAGAATTAATTTTTGCTGGAATTTTAGTACTCGATAAATTTGTCATGTCTTTTGACTTGTCGGATGTACAGGGGAATTATGTCTATGTCTGTGACAACCATGGCATGATTATTTATACCTGCCACGGATATCGATAATTTTGTAAAGCAAGGCGATTGAAGATAAATCAGATGAAAACATTCGAGAACAAATGACTTTACATTGGCTGGTTTGCACAATTAGCTCGAAGTTTTGAAATGGTAGATTTACAATTAAAGACTTATGCTGGAAATCTTTCCAGGGCAGTGGCATTAGGCTACTGTTTTTTCAAGTTCAATCCCTGTCCAGTCGTTACGTTTGAAATGAGTCTGCCCTATTGATTTGTTAAAGCTAAGTTACTATAGCTGACTTTATAGTTTAATTTCTCATTTTCAGAAATTCCTTAAGTCTACTCCTAATTGTATCCTAAATCTAAGTAATGAATGACATTTGTTAAAGGGGACCAGGCTGGATTTTTAGGGGTCGTTTTGGGCCTTTGTTACATTTAAACAGTCCTCAGAAATATTCAAGCTCTGAGAAAATCGCAAAATACCTTGAAATATGCCTCAAACAAAAAATTTCACTTTTCATTTTTTTTCCGTGCTGTACGCGGCTGGTCTCCAGTCAGTCTGACAATTGTGTGTCCTGTTGACAAAGTCTACAATTGAAAATGCGTTGTAGTCTATTTATATAGATGACCGCTATTGCACGACGGGAAGGATAACTCTTTGATTATCAAGACGAACCGTTTTCCAATATGGCGGGACGTTCGTAATTTCTTAATACATTATGATTTTTCAAACATGGATAATTATGGATACACATGGATTTGAAGGCTCAAATTTCAAAGGTAAGCCCTGTAGACTATTTCTGATTAGCTAACCAAAAGATTTCATGTGTTTGAGGCTGTCGGATGATTGTCCAAAACAAATAAAGCCTGGTCCACTTTAAACCTTTCTTTCCTACTCTATAATCTAAAAACTTGAATAACCCTTCTACCCTGTACTACTGTATTTAGTTGTCTATATTATTTGTCTATCCCTATTCTAGAATTTACATCTTACAACTAATGCAAACTATTAGAAAGTCATTATATTATAGACAGCAATATTTAAAACCCCATTTCATATCGTATTAGTCATTCATTCAAACTCCACATACTAACAGTGTTCATTTACTATACACTATGTATTAGGGATTGTCAATCCAGTATTATATATTAAGTCCCGTTTACAACAAGCCGCTATAAAGCGATTCGCTCACAGTCCGGACTAGGAGCGATTGTCCGTCTGTCAACAACTGTTGTGGACACGATGGAGACTTGGTGGGTGGATTTTGACGAAACTCAATTTAATCATCCAAGGATGAACCCAAGTAAAAATCAGACCAATCGAAAATTATTTACTAAGAGTAATTGCTCTTGTTCTTGAATTCTTTGTGGACACGATAGAGAGTTGGTTTTAATGATGGAGTTTGACGCTATTGACGGATGCTAATGTCCGGTATTTTGTAGCATGGTCACTCTTTCCTATTGGGGACAAAATAGTGATATGCAATGACATTTTTATTGACGATGCATCACTCAGTCACATCTGATGGTTCAGTTACGTGTTGTTTGAGGAAGTTGTCTTGTATACATTTGAAGAAGTTATACTGGATTCTGGTTGCCTGGTAGTTGATTCTGATTTCCATTTTATGTCTCTGTAGTTGAAATCCCCCATTATCAGGATATTATCATGCCTATTTATGCTTCTATTACTTAGTTAAGCTTTTTATTGTTTTCACGCGGACTGTTTGGGTTCTATATATGCATCCTACGATTACTTAATCTGATTTAACTCGAATGTTACACAAAACTATTTCTTTAAAGTTTTTTATTGACAGCTGTGCCCCGGATTCTGAATTAAGATTCGCCATGATTTAGTTAATTATTACTCGGTCATGGTATAGGTTGTTGTGTATTTTGAATTCAACCTCTTCTTGGTTTTCTGGGTTTTGTTTTGGTAAAAACTCAGTGATAGCTATTATATCTGGATTAACTTCGCCCATGAAAACTTTAAATTCATCTCGTCTATATACTAGTAGTATATCTATATATACTGTACATTACTTAAAACCCCCGTGCTATTCTTGGAAGTAGTTTTGGACTTTTTGGTTATAATGAAAAAAAAATTATTGCATCCTAAGACTATCAAACAGGTAGTATTAATTAGAACGGGGGTTAATTTTCTGTTTCAGAATGAAGGTTTTAGTCATACTAGCGATATGCTGTTTTCAAACAGGTACTGTTGAAATCTTTTTATTTTAACTATTTAACTATTTAACTTTTACATCTCAATTCTTACAGTTTACTAGGCAACCTAACATACTAACATTTTATAAACCAACATGATGTCTTGGATAAGTTTGATGTTTGGTACAATTTGACACAACCAACCTTGATATACTGAAAATCTATAACGGAAGTGGGCGTATCTTGCTAGGCAACCGCTTGTATATGGTGGTCTGTTGTGGACAATTTTGAATTTGAATTTGTTTTTATAATCCCAATCAGTATTTAGAAGGAAATATTACGACAATATCATATAAATCTGTAATTTTATTTTCAGCAAGAAGCATCAATCCAGTAGTAATTGGTGGTCATCTTGGAGAGGAACTTGATTTGAAATTTCCACCTGATGAAATGAAAGAGGAGTATAACAAGCTGATTCAAACAAAGAATATACAGAGTCAGGATCTGCAGAGAGATTTAATGGTTACGTTTACCATGGTAAATTCTTCTGAAGAAGAAATAGTTTATAAAGACGGAAAGTCAATGAATCAATGGGCTAGTAGTAAAACAGGAACCTTCATTGATCATGACTCTTTAATAGTAAAAATAAGAAAACTAGAAATTAAAGATTTTGGAATATATAAGATATATTTCGGAACCGATTATTTCGGACAGATATGTTTGTCTGTAACAGGTTAGACATTTGTTTAATTTTACCAAGATACAAGTTTGTTAATGTTTCAATTCCTTTTTTTATGCCTACATTATGATTAGGACGGCATTGATATCGCCCCTTTCTGGAGGTCCATCTTCAATTCGCTTGTGAACGCAGTAGATACCACAGTTTTTGTCCAATTTTGGGGACGATTCAACAAGGATATTAGAATTTCAACACCTGTACACTGTGTTAAATGAAGCCTGTGGGAACTATAGAGGCCACAGTTTTGTAGATATTGTAGTTATAGCAGGATTTTAATTGATTTTGACGAAACTTGGTGTAAGTGTTTGTAATCACCTATTGAAAATCAGCGAAATCAAAAAGATTTCCCATTAGTTATGGCCAATGTTCCTGGATTCTTTGTGGGCAGAATAAAGAGCTAGTTTCTTGTTTGATTTTGATGAAATTAGGTGTGAGTATTTGTAATCACCCAAGGATAAACCCAAGTGAAACTCAGATTAATATCAATCTTGCCATGTTTGATCACGCCACAAACATACATAAATGACTTCGTCTTTTATTCAGTTTGTCACGTGATCAACTACGTTTACACACCAATAATGCTAGTGAGACCAACGTTTAATCCATAATTTTTTGTTTCTTTTTGAACATCTTTTGTTTTAGGTAAACCCAAAATTACAGGGAGGGATACACCAAATCCTGTTTTAAAACCTGGTCACAATCAAACAACGACAACGCTAGCATGTCCCAGTGTGTCCACCAGTATAGGAGATTGTCAAATGGCCTCCTCATTGAAAATAATTTGGTACAAAAATGGACTCAGAATAAAGGAAATCGGGCCAACCTCCTTTGAAATTAAAGTGACTGTAGACCAGAATGGTGGCAATTTTACGTGCCTTGTCATTGATTACATCCCTTGTGATGAGAAACTACAGACCACAAACCATTATAATGAAGGTAAATATAATCGATGTTTAATGTAACATGACTTGATATTTTAATTTAATTATGAAGTCATGATGAATTTGGCACCTTGACCGATGTATTCATATCACCGTAACTGCAATGGGTCCATAGTTCATTGCTTATATTTCCACTGTCTATTATATTCTTTTTACGGAGTTGCCAATTAGATACTATGTCAAAAAGGTTGCCGGTTAAAAATAAGGCCTAAACAGAAGCCATGTTGTGAGTTTTTAGTTTAAGGTAGACCGACATGTTGACTCTAAATATACTACGTATTTTAGAGACAGACGACCGAGCCTGTTGAGAACACGAAATTTTGTAATACTTCCTTTAGACCCTTGAAAATTTTGTAAAGTAAAAAGATAATTGTTGGATAATATGTACCTTTCATCAAAATTACATTATGTGATTGTGTGCAAATTCGATAAATAGCTATTTTTACGCAATCAAAGTCGCCATCTTTATCACATTTGTTGAGACAAGTCCGTCCGTCCGTCCACAATTGCTCGTAAACACTCTAGAGGGTGCAATTCTTAACGGATTTTGATGAAACTTGGCTTGAGTATTTGTTATCGCCCAA
The DNA here is from genome assembly GCA_030562195.1 of Nipponacmea schrenckii. Taxonomy (NCBI): domain Eukaryota; kingdom Metazoa; phylum Mollusca; class Gastropoda; family Lottiidae; genus Nipponacmea; species Nipponacmea schrenckii. The sequence goes on from CM060201.1 coordinate 34,135,768, forward strand.
GGATGACCCCTATTGAAAATCAGTTAAATCGAAAAATATTTAGTGTCAGTTATTGCCCTTGTTTTTGAAAACGCGTTCAATTTATTGGCTTATAAACACTCTAGAAGGCACAATTCATGATCAATGTTGACAAAACTAGCTGTAATTGTTTGTTATCACCTAGGGATGAGCCCTATTGAAAATAAAATATATCTAATATGAATTATTGCCCTTGTTCTTTGAAATTTTTGTCTCGTAAACACTCTACATGTCAAAATTCTTGATCAATTTTGATAAAACTTGCCTGGCAAGCTATCTTGATGAAACTTGGTGTGAGAGTGTGTTATAACTCAAGGATGAACCCTATTGAAAATCAGCGAAATCGAAAAACATTTAGTATGAGTTATTGGCCTTGTTCCTTAAAACGTTTGATTTTTGTCTTGTAAACACTCTACATGGCACAATTCTTGACCGATTTTGATGAAGCGTAGTGTGAGAGTGTCTTTTTATACGGCCACATGAAATGGGGGGCGTATATTGTCGTCACCCACATCCTCCGTCCGTCCGTCCGTCCGTCCGTCCGTCCGTCCGTCCGTCCGTCCGTCCGTCCGTCCGTCCGTCCGTCCGTCCACAATTGCTCGTAAACACTCTACAAGGTGCAATTCTTGACGGATTTAATTGAAACTTTATATGAGTGTTTATGATCACTCAAGGATGAACCCTATTTAAAATCAGCGAAATCGGAAAAAATTTAGTATGAGTTTTTGCCCTTGTTCTTGAATGGCTCGTAAACACTCTACAATGTGCAATTCTTGCCTGATTTTGATGAAACTTGGTGTGAGAGTTTGTTATAACTCAAGGATAAACCCTATTGAAAATCAGCGAAATCAAAAAATATTTAATATGAGTTATTGCCCTTGTTCTTGAAAACGCGTTCAATTTTAACTTGTAAACACTCTTGAAAGAATAATTCTTAATGGATTTTAATGAAACTTGGCTTGAGTATTTGTTATCGCCCAAGGATGACCCCTATTGAAAATCAGTTAAATTGAAAAATATTTAATATCAGTTATTGCCCTTGTTTTTGAAAACGCGTTCAATTTTTGGCTTTAAAACACTCTACAGAGCACAGTTATTGACCGATTTTGACAAAACTTGTTGAAATTATTTAATATCACCCAAGGATGAACCCTTTTGAAAATAGAAAATATCGAAATATATTTGATACGAATAATTGCCCTTGTTCTATAAAATGTGTTGGATTTTTGCCTTGTAAACATTCTACAAGTCACAATTGTTGAGCGATTTTGAAGTAACTTGGCATGAGTATTTGTGATCACCTAAGGATGAATCCTATTGAAATTCAGTTAAATCAAAAAATATTTAGTATCAGTTATTGCCCTTGTGTTTGAAAACGCGTTCAATTTTAGCTTGTAAGCACTCTAGAAAGAACAATTCTTAATGGATTTTGATAAAACTTGGCTTGAGTATTTGTTTTTACCCAAGGATGAACCCTTTTGAAAATCAAATAAATCGAAATATATTTAGTGTCAGTTATTGCCCTTGTGTTTGAAAACGGGTTTAACTTTTTGGCTAATCAACACTCTAGAAGGTACAATTCATGACCAATGTTGACAAAACTCACTGAAATTGTTGGATATCACAAGGGATGAGCCTAATTAAAAATTAAAAATATCAAAATATATCTAATATGAATTATTGCCCTTGTTCTTTTAAACGCGTTCGATTTTTGTCTCGTAAACACTCTACATGGCACAATTCTTGATGGATTTCGATGAAACTTGGTGTGAGAGTGTGTTATAACTCAAGGATGAACCCTATTGAAAATCAGCGAAATCGAAATTTTTTTTAGTATGAGTTACTGCCCTTGTTCTTGAAAACGCATTCAATTTTAGCTTGTAAACACTCTAGAAAGAACAATTTTGAATGGATTTTGATGAAACTTGGCTTTAGTATTTGTTTTCTCACAAGGATAAAACCTATTGAAAATCAGATAAATCGAAAACTATTTAGTGTCAGTTATTGCGCCTGTTTTCAAAAACGCTTTTGGCTTGTGAACACTCTAAACATTCCTTTTTGACAAAACTCGCTGAAATTGTTTAATATCAACCAAGGATGAGCCTTATTAAGAATTAAAAATATCAAAATATTATTAAGGGTGAACCCTATTGCAAATCATAAAAATACCGAAAAATATTTAATGAGTTGTTATTAGGTACAATTCTTGACAGTTTTTAATGAAACTAGAGACCCTAGAAAAAAATAGGTTGGAAGGTTGAATATTTCATTCCACTTATTGTTACCTTACTGAAAAGTTTTTATTTGAAATAAATGCTGCCAGTGGGCGCATATTACCTTGCCTGGCAAGCTATCTTGATGAAACTTGGTGTGAGAGTATGATATAACTCAAGGATAAACCCTATTGAAAATCAGCGAAATCGAAAAATATTTAGTATGAGTTATTGCCCTTGTTCTTGAAAACGCGTTCAATTTTAGCTTGTAAACACTCTTGAGAGAACAATTCTTAATGGATTTTGATGAAACTTGGCTTGAGTATTTGTTATCGCCCAAGGATGAAGCCTATTGAAAGCCAGTATAATTGAAAAAAATTTAATATCAGTTATTGCCCTTGTTTTTGAAAATGCGTTCAATTTTTGGCTTTAAAACACTCTACAAGTCACAGTTATTGACGTATATTGTCGTTACCCACGTCCGTCCGTCCACAATTGCTCGTAAACACTCTACAAGGTGCAATTCTTGACGGATTTAATTGAAACTTTATATGAGTGTTTATGATCACTCAGGGATAAACCCTATTTAAAATCAGCGAAATCGTAAAAAATTTAGTATGAGTTTTTGCCCTTGTTCTTGATTGGCTCGTAAACACTCTACAATGTGCAATTCTTGCCTGATTTTGATGAAACTTGGTGTGAGAGTATGTTATAACTCAAGGATAAACCCTATTGAAAATCAGCAAAATCTAAAAACTTTTAGTATGAGTTATTGCCCTTGTTCTTGAAAACGCGTTCAATTTTAGCTTGTAAACACTCTTGAGAGAACAATTCTTAATGGATTTTGATGAAACTTGGCTTGAGTATTTGTTATCACCCAAGAATGAAGCCTATTGAAAACCAGTATAATTTTTGCTTTAAAACACTCTACAAAGCACAGTTATTGACCGATTTGGACAAAACTTGTTGAAATTGTTTAATATCGCCCAAAGATGAACCCTTTTAAAAATAGAAAATATCGAAATATACGAATTATTGCCCTTGTTCTATAAAATGTGTTGGATTTTTCGCCTTGTAAACACTCTACAAGTCACAATTGTTGAGCGATTTTGAAGTAACTTGGCATGAGTATTTGTAATCACCTAAGGATGAACCCTATTGAAATTCAGTTAAATCGAAAAATATTTAGTATCAGTAATTGCCCTTGTTTTTGAAAACGCGTTCAGTTTTAGCTTGTAAACACTCTAGAAAAAACAATTCTTAATGGATTTTGATAAAACTTGGCTTGAGTATTTGTTTTTTCCCAAGGATGAACCTTATTGAAAATCAAATAAATCGATGTATATTTAGTGTCAGTTATTGCCCTTGTGTTTGAAAACGCGTTTAACTCTTTGGATAATAAACACTCCAGAAGGTACAATTCAATACCAATATTGACAAAACTCCCTGAAATTGTTTGATATCGCAAGGGATGAGCCCTATTGAAAATTAAAAATATCAAAATATATCTAATATGAATTATTGCCCTTGTTCTTTTTAACGCGTTCGATTTTTGTCTTGTAAACACTCTACATGGCACAATTCTTGACCGTTTTCGATGAAACTTGGTGTGAGAGTGTGTTATAACTCAAGGATGAACCCAATTGAAAATCAGCGAAATCGATAAATATTTTAGTATGAGTAACTGCTCTTGTTCTTGAAAACGCGTTTAATTTTAACTCGTAAACACTTTAGAAAGAACAATTTTGAATGGATTTTGGTGAAACTTGGCTTTATTATTTGTTTTCTCACAAGGATGAACCTTATTGAAAATCAGATAAATCGAAAAATATTTAGTGTCAGTTATTGCGCCTGTTTTCAAAAATGCTTTCAACTTTTGGCTTGTGAACACTCTAAACATTCATTTTTGACAAAACTTGCTGAAATTGTTAATATCAACCAAGGATGAGCCTTATTAAGAATTAAAAATATCAAAATATTATTAAGGGTGAACCCTATTGCAAATCATAAAAATACCGAAAAATATTTAATGAGTTGTTATTAGGTACAATTCTTGACAATTTTTATACGCCCACATGAAATGGGGGGCGTATATTGTCGTCACCCACATCCGTCCTTCCGTCCGTCGGTCCGTCGGTCCGTCCGTCCGTCCACAATTGCTCGTAAACACTCTACACGGTGTAATTCTTGACGGATTTAGATGAAACTTAATATGAGTGTTTATGATCACGCAAGGATGAACCCTATTGAAATCAGCGAAATCTGAAAAAATTTAGTATGAGTTCGTGCCCTTGTTCTTGAATGGCTCGTAAACACTCTACAATGTGCAATTCTTGACCGGTTTTGATGAAACTTGGTGTGAGAGTATTTTATAACTCAAGGATATACCCTTGAAAATCAGCGAAATCGAAAAACATTTAGTATGAGTTATTGCCCTTGTTTTTGAAACGCGTTCAATTTTAGCTTGTAAACACTCTTGAGAGAACAATTTTTAATTGATTTTAATGAAATTTGGCCTGAGTATTTGTTATCACCCAGGGATGAAGCCTATTGAAAACCAGTCAAATCGAAAAAAAATTGATATCAGGTATTGGCCTTGATTTTGAAAACGCGTTCAATTTTTAGCTTGTAAACACTCTACAAGTTATTGACCGATTTTGACGAAACTTGCTGAAATTGTTTAACATCACCCAAGAATGAACCCTTTTGAAAATAGCACATATCGAAATATATTTAATACGAATTATTGCCCTTGTTCTATAAAATGTGTTGGATTTTTGCCTTGTAATCACTCTACAAGTTACAATTGTTGAGCGATTTTGAAGTAACTTGGCATCAGTATTTGTAATCACCTAAGGATGAATCCTATTGAAATTCAGTTAAATCGAAAAATATTTAGTATCAGTTATTGCCCTTGTGTTTGAAAACGCGTTCAATTTTAGCTTGTAAGCAATCTAGAAAGAACAATTCTTAATGGATTTTGATAAAACTTGGCTTGAGTATTTGTTTTTACCCAAGGATGAACCCTTTTGAAAATCAAATAAATCGAAATATATTTAGTGTCAGTTATTGCCCTTGTGTTTGAAAACCGATTAACTATTCGGCTAATACACTCTAGAAGGCACAATGTTGAAAAAACTCACTAAAATTGTTTGATATCACCCAGGGATAAGCCCTATTGAAAATTAGAAATATCAAAATATATCTAATATGAATTTTTGCCCTTGTTCTATTAAACGTGTTTGATTTTTGTCTCGTAAACACTCTACATGGCACAATTCTTGACCGATTTTGATAAAACTTGGTGTGAGATTGTGTTTTAACTCAATCCTATTGAAAATCAGCAAAATTGAAAAATATTTAGTATGAGTTATTGCCCTTGTTCTTGGAAACACGTTCAATTTTAGCTTGTAAACACTCTAGAAAAAACAATTCTTAATGGATTTTGATGAAACTTAGTTTGAGTATTTGTTTTCACCCAAGGATGAACCCTATTGAAAATCAGATAAATCAAAAAATATTTAGTACAAGTTATTGCCTTTGTTCTTAAAAACGCGTTCAATTTTAGTTTGAAAACACTCTAGAAAGAACAATTTTGAATGGATTTTGATGAAACTTGGCTTTAGTATTTGTTTTCTCCCAAGGCTGAACCCTATTGAAAATCAGATAAACCGACAAATATTTAGTGTCAGTTATTGCCCTTGTTTTTGAAAACGCTTTAAACTTTTGGCTTGTAAACACACGTTCATTTTTGACAAACTCGCTGAAATTGTTTGATATCACCCAAGGAAGATCCTATTAAAAATATCAAAATATTATTAAGGGTGAACCCTATTGCAAATCATAAAAATACCGAAAAATATTTAATGAGTTGTTATAAGGTACTATTCCTGACATTTTTAAATGAAAATAGAGACCCTAGAAAAAAAGTATATGGTGGAAGGATGAATATTTCATTCCACTTATTGTAACCTTACTGAAAAGTATTTATTTGAAATAAATGCTGCCAGTGGGCGTATTTTACCTTGCCTGGCAAGCTATCTTTACTAAACTTGTGGTAAAACGCGGAATCAATCGATAATAGACGGTCAGGGATGGGGAATGGAGCCTTCGGTAAAACCGATTGGCTGACCGAAAGAGTGGAAACCTTGTGTCAGTTATGATGTTATCGGAAAACTGTTCGTCTACATAAAAAGTGATTTTTACTGAACTTGTCGGTAAAACGCAGAATAGGTCGAAAAAGGCTATATAAAACATATGGTTTTCCGACGAAAATTGTAAATTTTGACCGGTGGAAACGACTTCCAAAATCGCGTCAGTTGATCCTCCGGGTTTCCAAGTTTGTAAAATTTTCCGGGGGAGAATCCCCGAAACCCCACGCCATGTCGGTAAAACGCAGAATAGGTCGAAAAAGGACATAGAAAACATGTTTTTCCGATGAAAATTGATAATTTGGAACAGTGGAAAAGACTTCCAAAATCGCGTCAGATGTATTCTCCGGGTTTCCTAGTATGTAAAATTTTCCGGGGAAGGACCCCCGAACCCCCGCTATTGCAAGGGCCAAATACGAAGGCCTTTGGCCTGCAGGACTTGCCTTGGAAAAATCACCTTTCAGGTATATTCTAGATACACGCCTGATTGATATGGTTTTCAAAGGTTTAGGATTTGCTATAACGATGGATTTCGTTCGTGAATAATGTATATACTTAATAGTGTGAGTAAGTTATTTTTGCCCCCGGAAGAGCACGTGTTCGTCGGTAAAACTTAGACGTTACACGTGTTCGTCGGTAAAACTTAGACGTTACACCCCCCACCCCCAGTGGCTACGCCACTGTAACTATGAATTAAGTATCTGTATATACAGTAAAACCTGGATTATCCGGAACCTGGATGTACCGATATCCTGTTCAAACACATTCTCGTTGTTATGTCAACCCCTTCCTTCCATATGTCTGTCTCCCAGTCTGTTTTGTTTGTGAATGCGATGAGGCCAAAGGTTTTGTTGGTTCTGAGTACAATATGATGGTTGGGTTTATATTCAGATGATGTTGGACAAGTTTGGAAATGATTGAAAAAGTATTGGGAGTAACAGCCCTTGGTATACTAGTAGCAATCAAAATCAAAAATTCTTGGGTGAACAATTTTTTAAACTTTCAGGGGTGATAAACGATATCACCACATTTCTTTTAAATCTACAAATTGAAACCAGTTCTCAAGAAACTGTCTGTCCGTCCTTCCACAATGGCTCGTAAACTCTCTTTAATGTTCAATTCTTGACGGGTTTTTATACGCCCACATGAAAATGTGGACGTATATTGCCATCACCCCTGTCCGTCCGTCGGTCCGTCCGTCCGTCCGTCCGTCCGTCCGTCCGTCAACAATTACTTGTGTACGCGATACAGGCCAGAGTTTTTATCCGATTTGAATGAAACTTGGTATATGTATTCATCTTGATAATATCTCGGACAAGTTCGAAAATGGCACGATTCCAGATGTCGGTTCATGAGTTATGGCTCTTGATTAAATGAAAAAACATTAAAATTTACTTGTGTACGCAATAGAAGCTGTATTTTTTTGGCTGTATTTTTTTTATCCGATTTGAATGAAACTTGGTATGTGTATTCATTTTGATAATATCTCGGACAAGTTTGAAAATGGCACGATTCCAGATGTCGGTTTATGAGTTATGGCCCTTGATTAAATGAAAAACCGTTAAAATTTAATTGTGTACGCAATAGAAGCTGTAGTTTTTATCCGATTTGAATGAAACTTGGTATGTGTATTCATCTTGATAATATCTCGGACAAGTTCGAAAATGGCACGATTCCAGATGTCGGTTTATGAATTATGGCTCTTGATTAAATGGAAAAACGTTAAAATTTACTTGTGTATGCAATAGAAGCTGTAGTTTTCATTCGATTTGAATGAAACTTGGTAAGTGTATTCATCTTGATAATATCTCGGACAATTTCGAAAATGGCACGATTCCAGATGTCGGTTAAAGTGGACCAGGCTTTATTTGTTTCGGACAATCATCCGACAGCCTCAAACACATGAAATCTTTTGGTTAGCTAATCAGAAATAGTCTACAGAGCTTTCCTATGAAATTTGAGCCTTCAAATCCATGTGTATCAATAATTATCCGTGTTTGAAAAATCACAATGACTTAAGAAATTACGAACGTCCCGCCATATTGGAAAACGGTTCGTCTTGATAATCAAAGAGTTATCCTTCCCGTCGTGCAATAGCGGTCATCTATATAAACAGACTACAACGCATTTTTCAATTGTAGACTTTGTCAACAGGACACACAATTTTCAGACTGACTGGAGACCAGCCGCGTACAGCACGGAAAAAAATGAAAAGTGAAATTTTTTGTTTGAGGCATATTTCAAGGTATTTTGCGATTTTCTCAGAGCTTGAATATTTCTGAGGACTGTTTAAATGTAACAAAGGCCCAAAACGACCCCTAAAAATGAAGCCTGGGCCCCTTTAAGGAGTTATGGCCCTTGATTTAATGAAAAAACGTTAAAATTTACTTGTGTATGCAATAGAAGCTGTAGTTTTCATCCGATAAAAATGAAACTTGGTATGTGTATTCAACTTGATAATATCTCGCCAGATGTCTGTTTATGAGTTATTGCCCTTGATTTAATGAGAAAATGTTAAAATTTACTTGTGTACGCAATAGAAGCTGTAGTTTTTATCCGATTTGAATGAAACTTGGTATGTTTATTCATCTTAATAACATCTCTGACAAGTTAAAAAATGGTGAGATTCCAGATGTCGGTTTATGAGTTATTGCCCTTGATTAAATGAAAAAACATGGAATATTCTGTTTGCTGAAGTGGGCGTATGTTACCTTGCCTGGCAAGCTATCTTGATGAAACTTGGTGTGAAAGTGTGTTATAACTCGAAGATGAGCCCTATTGGAAAATCAGCGAAATAAAAAATATTTATTGTGAGTTATTGCCCTTTGTTTTAAAAACGCATTCGATTTTTGGCTCGTAAACACTTTACAGTGCGCAATTCTGTACAAATTTTGATGAAACTTACTGAAATAGTTAGTTATCACCCGACGATGAACCGTATTAAAAATTAAAAACATCAATAAAATATTAAGCATGATTTATTGCCCTTGTTTTTCAAAACGCGTTCGATTTTTGGCTCGTAAACATTCTACATCGCACATTTTTTTACAGATGATTTGATGAAACTTGCTGATATTGTTTATTATCACTTTTTCAGTTCGCCCCTTTCTCATTTCGCCCCTTCCGACTTAGCCCCTTCCCATTTCGCCCCTTTCCCATTTCGCCCCTTCCGACTTCGCCCCTTCCCATTTCGCCCCTTTCCCTTATATATGAATTCCAGATTTGGTTTTCATGGTATTTGTTTGTTCGAATGACCTGAATTTGCCACTGAAAGTAGTAACATCCTCTTTCTGACATTGCTTAAGTTCCTCGTCGATATTTTTTTCGAGTTCTTCTTCCAGAATAAAATAGAAATCGACCAGTATCACGAGTTCTGAGGCGGTCAGGGGCAAATTAGGGCTTGGGGGCTTGGATGGGGGAAATTTCGGTGATTGTTGTCTCTCCAGATGACAGAATATTCCACTGTCAATGGTGAAATAAACGTGAAAAATCTATGTTCCCATTCCCAGGATCGGGTTAGCTGTTCCCGGGAATGAGGGCAAAGTGGATAGGATTAAATTTGTAAGGAGCGAAATGGGAAGGGGTGATATGGATGGAATGATATGGGAATAGGGGGGGAAATGGGAAGGGGCGAATTGGGACAGGGGCGAAATGGGAAGGGGCGAAATGGGAAGGGGCGATATGGGAATAAGGGGCGAAATGGGAAAGGGGCGAATTGGGACAGGAGTGAAATGGGCAAGGGGCGAACTGAAAAAGGGGCGAAACAGACAAGGGGCGAATTGGGAAGGGGCAAAATGGGAAAGGGGCAAATTGGGAAGGGGGCAAAATGGGAAGGGGCAAAATGGGAATGGTTTGGGGGCGAAGTGGGAAGGGGCGAAATGGGAATAAACCGAATATTTCATTCCGGTGATTGTTACAAGTTTTTATCAAAATTCAATGCTGCCAGTGGGCGTATATTACTTTACCCGGCAAGCTATCTTTATCTTTATAGTTATGAATATAAAAGAATGTAACAGAGTGACTGAGAAAGAAACATATTTCATCAAACCTGAGTGTAAGTTTTTTATTTGTTTATCAAGATTCGATAGTGTGAATATGGTGCTGATCTGTGGTGACATCTTTTGGTAATTTATTAGCCTTACCCCTAAAACTCCAAAATTATCTCAACTCAAATATATAAAGTTAGTTCCAATAAAAAAACAAAAACATATCTCTTTCAATGCCTTTCCGAGCCAACATAGAAAGAGATATCTATATTTGCTGTTAACCTAACTCATAGTTTCTACTAAGATTCATTCTACCCTTGATTACATGTATATTTTTTTTGTATTTGTTCTGATTTAAACTGCTCTTTTCCAAAACAGACAAAACAGACAAAACAGTGCCTGAAGTATCTGAAGATGTTAATGTTTGGCACATTATTGTGGCTGTTATTATCATTGCTGTTATTGCTGGTATTGCTGTTACCATTGTTATTATCTGGTATTGTTATCGCGGTAAGTTATTTATACTGTTTAAAATTGTCTGTTTAAAATTGTCTAGTTATTATGAAGTTGTCATTGTGAAGATGTAACCCGGTCTGATTTATTGCTTATCAGAATAAGATGACATTTCATTGGTCAGTTGTTTTAGGCAGACATTCAGTTCTATGTAACACATACTTTTATGTGTATTTGGGACACTGATAGATAGGATTTCAATTTATTTTCCTGCTATCACAATGAGCCAAATGTGATTCCTGCAATAATGTGGTAAATCCCCAATTTTTATTCCTTAGTTTTACTGATTCTCCCCCACCCATATCTGTTCTAACAGCTATCAGAGACTGGGAAAAGAGTCAGCAAGTTTCGGACTATGTGTGTAGGATAACTGGCTGTTTGGTTTAATGAGAGATTGATATAATAATGTGTTAATTCGAAATAAAAAAAACAATATCTGGCGTTTTAATATTGACTGTAGATATTTTTTAGAGTTAAATTTCATGAAAACAATGAAAAACTAGAACCGTTAGACGGTACCAAGGCAGTGCGCGTCCCTTCTATTGCATGGGTGAAACGTTGCATTTATAATATCCAATTCCATAATAATAACTAGACCAGTTTGTAACAATTGGATATTTAGAATTTGTTATATCTCCTGGCTGTCATTTAAAATAGAACGTAACCACGCCTACTCAGTATAATGACTTGTTTTGATTGGTTGCGATACTTAAACTGGAAATTTGTCTTGACCAAACGATAAGCAATTAACACAATTTGACTTTTTGCCCTGTTACATTATCTTCTTAACTCTTCTTGTAACATTTATATCTGTTTAATTAGTGTGTAAAACAAAACGTCGAAAAAACAAATTTGTGGTCTAAGGGACATAACACCTTATTTGAGATTACAAATTGATCTCGGATTAAATTAACTTTCCAGATCGTTGATACTTTTAATTTGTTTATTTATTTATTTATCAATCTTAATTTAGGTGTAGTAGGAACATTAGACCCTGCAATTTGTGGCAAGTTGCCATGGTATAACATAGAGCCATCAAATTAACAGCGCGGCTTTACATCTTTAAGAGAGTATTTTATAGAGTTCCGTCCCTTATACCACTAGTCCTCTCAACTGTACATTATTTTTGCTTAAGAGAATATCATTTAAAATTCTAAAGGTTGTCATTTCCTTCCAAATATTCCATATCATACATCGCCCACAACGAGAAATGAACAATCATTCCTTTTATTTAAGATATATAATATCTTTGAATCATTTTAACTGGATTAATTTTTAATCGTAAAAAAATCAAAATCAAAATAACAATTCAAAAATCGGTTTCCATATATATTTCGGCAATAGATTCTATATACATGTACATCAAAATAACACAGATTGAATTATCTTCCGAGACCCTATTTCGATTTAAAGAAAAATACACACAGTTAGTATAGAATAAATTACAAAATTTGCAAATTTAAAACGTGCAATTTTGATCAAAAATCAAGTGTTATACACCATTGGAAAGAATAACTAGACCTGTTTGTAACAGTTCTGCAGCTTTCGAGCTATTTAGAATTTGTTGGTCTCCTGGCTGTCATTTAAGGATAGAATGTAGATTGATTTTGCGATTATTGGGAGAGATGATTTATTCATGATTTAACACGTGACATTTGAGCTTGTTAGGGTTTGTGATGTAAAAATATCTGGGCTTAACCACGCCCACAAAGTCCATTGACTTGTTTTGGAAACTTCAACTGGAAATGTCAAAATTTGTGAATTGACCGTTTTATAGGAAAAATTCGCAATTTTTAAATGCCGATAAACCGAAAGTTTACATTTTGCTATAAAGCTTAATATGTCATTGGATAGAACGTATCACATATGTACAGGTATAAAGATCGCCAAAGGTCAACGTCACAATATACACCTTCGAAGTTTTTATAATTTTTAATCGTAATTAAATCAAAATCAAATTAAAAATTCAAAAATCAGTTTCCATATAAATTTCGGCAATCGGTTATAGATTCTATATACATGTCCATCAAAATAACACATATTGACTGATCCTCCGAGACCCTATTTCGATTGAAAGAAAAATACACACAGTGATGTAAAATATCTGAGCTTAACCACGCCCACAAAGTCTAATGACTTGTTTTGATTGGTTGAGATACATTAACTGGAAATGTCAAAATTTGTGTCTTGACCAAAAGATAAGAAATTAACACAATCAGACTTTATGACCTGTTGCATTTATATCTGTTTAATTAGAGTGTCATTTTATTCTTAAACTTTTCGCAATTTTTATTTATACATATTGATTTATATATTGCTTGAAAGCTGGGAATTTGCACATTATAAATCTGTTCGAATTTTGTTTTTACGTTAAATAGAACTAAATATAAAAAAAATATGAATGTTAAAATCGCTTATTTTCTACTAGGCGTATTTTCATCAGTTTTCGGTCTATAGCTAAAATAAAGATATTGTTAGAAAGCTGATAAAAATCACATCAGAATAATGTCAATTAGAATGTTGCCAAGAGTCTTGTTCATGAGATATAACCATCTGAAGATACGAGAAATATGCAAATTACCAATTTTTGGATCCCTATTAATCCAAATGTTCTTTACTAAAATTAGAAATCAAGGTATCATATGAACCATTAGCCAATGAAGATGATTGTGCAGAAAAATAAAGGATGCATATTAGTAAGTTAGTCCTCTTCGTTCCTTGCGGAGAATAGGGCTGCTACAGACGTTCTCCATCTCACTCTGTTATGAGCTGTTCTTTTTGCTTCATTCCAGGTCTTGCCAATCCTTCCTAGCTCTTTCAGTCTTATTCTTTTCAAGCTATGTAAAGGTCGTCCTTGTCTTCTATGCCCTTGGGGATTCCAGTCCAGTGCCTCTCTGGTGATGTTGTTTTGAGATCAAAAGGATGCATATGGTAGAGTTCAAAAGTTATGAACTTTCAAACGGAAGTCAGTTTTGAAAAACTTTGGCAGGACGTAGTCCAAAGACAAATTTGAAATGGAAAAATATGCCACTAGAGGACCTAGATAATTATCCAAATTATATTTTAAAACAAGTCTGAAAAAAATAGGATTAAAAATGGCGGACGAGTAGTAATTTTCCAATAATTTGCATATTTCAAGATGGCGATCAAACGGTTAGGAATTTGCATATACGGCATACATACAAAATGAAGATATTGATGGTACTAATTCTGTGGAATAAAAAAATTGCAAGTTTGTGCAAAAAATTTAATCCGAAAATTCCGATTTCTGTGATTTTCTACATTTTTTGGTCATTTTCGGACGTTTCCGGCTAATTTCGGAAATGTTTTATCGGAATCTTTAATGATAATTTTTTGTCTACTCATCCACCAATTTTTGTGAAAAAGTAAGACGTAAATTTAAAAAAAAAACACGTGCTTTTTCATAAATCACGCACAATTAATATAGAACTAAGAACAAAATTTTCAAATATTAAAAAGCGCAATTTTGATCAAAATATAAAGTGTTATACACCATTGGAAAGAATAAATTACGCGTAATAAGGACATAAAAGAAATTTTGACGTATGTAAATTAGGTCACGTGACAGAGCTCTTCGAAGTTAAAAAGTGCAATTTTCAAATGGCTGTAAAACCGGAAGTTGACATTGCACAACACAAATGAAGACATCAATGGATAGATCTCGACAAGGGCAACAACTTTTGTGCAGGTCACATGGTCACCAAAGGTCAAGGTCACGATATATGAACGTTGGAAAATTAGGCACTGAGTGAAAAAAAAGAACCGGAAATGAAAGGTAAGCTAAATCGAAATTCAAAATTCGGCTTCCTAAGAATTGTTAGCAATCGATTGAAGATTACATAGACATCAAAATTACAATTGTCCGATTAACCCCTAAGGCCCAATTTTTCACTTTATAAAAGTAAGTTGTTTAATGATGGCGACTGATCTGTTACTTCCGGTTCAATTTTTGTTAATTATAAAATCATTATGGGTTAATAGTAACTAATTGCAAAAAAAAAAATTCCAATATCTTTAGAATTCCGGAAGTGAAAATTCGAAGTTTAGCGACATATGACGCCGAAACCGGAAGTGACAAGAAAAATGTTTATCTAACTGCAAATTTTGATTTCGATCTAATCAAAATTGCAAAAGTTAGAAAAAGTGTTAAATTTTAAAATTCAAAAGTCAGCAACAAAAGTAAAAATTTCAAAATTTTTAAACTGCTATTATGTAAATCTAAGTTATAAGTAGTAAATAAAAAAAGTCCGAACCAGATTGGATAAAAAAACGAGCCGTGAGTTAGTAAACAAAAATAAAATTTGTGACGTTCTACGTCATTTCCGGTAGAACAAAAATGCGTCATTTTACATTTAAACAACAACGAGCACTAGATTACGTTAAAATATCACGCCAGATTGTGTAAGACATTTGCAGTTATGGCTGGGGAGCGTGACCAGAAAGAGACAAAAAAAAAAAAAATAGTCATTTCGAAAACAAAGCAGTGCGTTCGAAGAACGCATTAAAACTATACCTCAAAGAGTTTTTGTATATTTCAGGAAAGAATAAAAACTACAATAAGGACAAAGAACAAGGGGTATGTTTGATTTTTATGCTGAATGGCAAAGTGTCACAATGCAGTTGATTCCTTTGGTTTTGAAACACAAAATATGCCAATTTTCATAAAATGCTCACTTTGATTTGTTTATAGTTGCAGCAGTGCTTATCATACTCCAAAAGCGGAGTAAAGGTAAAAATAACAAAAAGCGACATGATCATATTTTATAGATTAAGGGAGGTAACTGATTAAATATAAATGTATTTTTAAAAAATTAAATCAACAATTTATAGATATAATTTATTTTTACATTACAGATAGAACTCATGGACCATTGATGAATTGTGAATATAGGTAAGTATTCATTGTTTTTCAAGAACATTCGACTTTATATTCCCCAGTTTAGGGTGTTACAATAGATACTCACCTAGATACTCATAGAAAAAGTCTGCTTCTGGAAAAATTTACAAGATTGAGCAATGATAAAAATTCAAAGCGATACTTCAGACAGGTTATGAAAGTCTAAGATTTCCAACTTTTATTTTATAACACAGTTCTATAACACAGTCAGTTAGAGTGTTGGTTCTTTAAACTTTCTGTAATATAGACATTGTTTAAAATAAACTTTCTGTATAAAGACATTGTATATGATAAACTTTCTGTATATATAGTCAATTTGTATAATAATCTTTCTATAATATATACATGTGTATAATAAACATTCTATGATATAGACATTGTGTATAATAAATATTCTATAATATTGACATTGTGTATAATAAACATTCTATAACTATTACAGTTCCAGCAAACCTGATCTTGAAGATAATAAAGTTATATGGTGCTAAATGAACTCAGTCAATCAACCAATTTTATACACTCACACCAACTGCCTTCCACCATTTGTAGTTTGTTTCTTCCCCTACATAGGCTAAATTTTTTCAAGGATTGTTTTGATCACGCAAGTATAAATGTAGAAATGAAAAGTATATAGATAATATTGCATATATAAATGGCATTTCTTCTATTGATATTGTAAATTAGCATTTTACCTCGATATATTTATGGCCTAGATCTTAAGTAGAAAGTCATTTATGTTTGTGATCTATTGCATTTACACACCAATAATGCTCATGAGACCAATTTTTTAATTCTTATGTACCTGTATATTTTAGATACTTTATCAATGCTAATTCACTGTTTTACCAGATCGGTTATTTGATTTTGTCGTGAATCTTATATTGCGTCATTGTTATTGACTGCCATAGTTTCACATACAAACTGCAGTTTATTGAAAACTAAACACCCGGTTTCATGACTGGTTTATTGAAGGAAATATTTCTCTTTTGTTACAGTTCACTTGGGCACCAAAAACATTTTTCAACCTTATTAATTGACAATATGTTAAATTAGAATTTGTAAATCTTTATATTTATATATAATGTTGCCAGTATTTTTACTCTTGATATTTCTAGATCTCAGGTCCAACCTTTATTATAGATCTAGTCTTTTATGGTCACAAGTCATAACCATGAGATGAATTTCTGGATGAAAATAAATCAATCTAAATTCAATGAAAAATATTCATAGTATTACAACTTCTAGAGAGATTTACAACATAAACAAATGATTCAAATACCCAGTGCAATTCCTTTCGGGGAGTTGATGAAAGTTATCATGTTATTAAACATTTCGTATAGATGTTCGGGAATTCATCTTTGGGTTTATAGCGGCATTATGAATATGATATTTAAAGATATATATGTATTTATCCCATACTTGATATGAAAAATAAAAATTTCAAATTTTTTTTAGATGAGTTTTTTTCTCATATACTATGTTTGTGATGCATTCTAGATCAAAAAAAATTTCAAATTTTTAGTTGGATAAAAGTGATATTCTTGTAGACCATTGAATACAGCCCATCGAATAAACATATTGGTATTCGATGGGTGGGGCCAAATGCTGTCATCGTTTAACGCATTTGCTTATTTCCATTAGAACCAGTGGTGTTAGATGAGTTTTTTTTTATGTACTATGTCTGTGATGCATTCTAGATAAAAAAAAAATCAAAATTTTTAAGTTGGATATAAATTATATTATTGTTTCCCGTTAAAAACAGGCCATTGAATAACTATTTTGGTATTCGATGGGCGGGGCCAAAGGGTACACAAGACCAAAATTCATCTAAAACAAAAACAAATTTGAAATTTATATTTTTCATATTAGGTATAGGATAAATAGGTTATCCAATGGCTAACTCGTGAATATGGTTTTTATGCCACTCGTGCTTGCGATATTTTGAAGATATATATATAAATTATAAAGTTTAAACTATATCAGAAGATTTTATTTTGTTAGTGAATAATGAAGTCTATTGTTGTGTATGTTGTAAAAAAATTAAGACGAATTAAAAGATTTATTTCATTATACAAGTTTTTAACCCCACACCAGGATCCATATTGCTTTTCCAGATGATCTGATCATTTTCACTGAATTATCGAGTTCAACTTAGCGCTTTCACTCCATCAAAGACCATATATTATTTATATGGTCTTTGACTCCATATAAAATACAATTCTTCCTTTTTTGGACAAAACTTAGTAATTTTATTTATTTATCATCCCAAAGAAATGTTTGACTGAAGTTTATATTTTATAATGCTGGTAATTGTAGGTTACCTGATTCAGTACAATTCAATTGTCCTCTTTCTCATTTGTCCAATGAGCGACTGTCCTACACTTAACCAGACCACAGAAAATCACCCAAGATAAACAGATCCTGAAAAGGTTATCCCCCGTTTCATCCAGGTAATCGCACATTTAGAAATACGAGATAAGGACCACCCTTATAACCTCATTAACTTGGGCCACAAACATATTGTTCTTCAATGAATGATTATCTATTCTCTTGGTGCACAAATTATGTTCCTCCTCCCTGGGCTCGGGCCACCCTACAGTGGGCGTATTTAGCCGTCACTCCTGTTTGTGTGTATATACTGAAAATCTATAATGATCAATTTTGTTTGTTAACTCTGCATCCATTTGGTAGGGCAGCTAAAACATTTTATGCTAATGATTGTATTTACGAATAAAGTTCGAGCTATACTAGTATTTATAAATCCTTTTTCACCCTTCCTTTTTCTGGGTTATTGCATGCCCATTTATGACTAATTTTTGGGCTAGATTTAGAATATGATTTCTGAAATTCATTCAGATATTGTGCGATTTGATAGGCGGGATGTTATTTCTAAAAATAGTGGTTTTGTTTGCTGTCAAGCGAATGTTGATAAAATGTAGTGGCTTACTTTCATTTTGGCTAGTTCAAAATTTTCATGATCATGCTATGTTGATTTTTTTGTACAGGAACCAAGTAGATTTAGTTAGATTTTCATGTGGCATATTAGAAAGTTATCAACAAGATTTCTGGAAAAAGTTATTATAGAAAAATCTCGTGGAAACAGATGGCAAATGAATTACCAATCGTCCATATAGATGAAAGGGGAATAATTCTGCTGTTGCAAGCAAAGCCAAGACAAAATTGA